>WNNJ02000272.1:0-182622 GCA_012934845.2 Pomphorhynchus laevis
TATGATATATATGATATATATGATATAATATGATATATACGATATGTATGATATAATATGATATTTTGTTATCATTGAAGCCAGACGCGGAAGAACGGTAGCAAGTACCGTTTCGTCATCACAATGACTCACCAGTGCAAGATCCCTCCAACTACTGGATGCAGAGGAGGACATGCCAGTTCTCCTCTGCATCCAGTAGTCGGAGGGATCCGCCACTGATGAATCATTGTTATGACGAAACGGTACTTGCTACCGTTCTTCCATGTCTGGCTACAATGATAACAACGTATTTCACGCGGATTGGTCTTACTCTCTTTTGAGATAATATGATATATATAGTAAATATGATTATTAGTCTCTACCAACAAAAAACAAAGATTAATTCTTCAATTTACGTTTCGCCTTCCGCTTCTTCAAAAAGTTGTAAGTAGTTAGTAATCAAGAATGTTTAAACATTCTTTATTTCAGCGTTGTAAATTTTATCACTACGACATTTTTTAAGCTGTATACTGGTTAAAAGACTAATTAAACTAGCTAAATTGGTGGTTAAAAATTTGTCGTAATGATTAAGCTTGCAACGCTGAATAATAAAACCGCTGAATGATACTAGTCGTTTAACTTCATTTTTGGTTTTATAAAACATTATTGACTATGCATATCTATCACTTTACAAATCGATATCATCATATATATATTAGAAGACGTATATCACGAAGCAAAACCTATTATAGCGTTTGTTTGCCGATATTTTCAATTATATATAGTTAAACTATTGTCCAGGATTCGCCTACATGGTAGCAGTAGATGCAAATAGATAAAACGCAATTTTGATATACTGGTAAACAGAGAAAAATGAATGTTGACGTTTTGCCCTTTTTTAATTGTAAGTATTTAAATTCAAGAAAATGTTTTAACCAAAATAGTTTATTTATAGTTAAATATTATTGTAATATTGTAAGTATTTTTTAAATACTCACAAATGAAAAAGGTCAAAGTCGAGACGTCACTTACCAGTATATCTTAATTGCGTTTATGAACGTCTTTGATTGCGTTTATGTACGTTTTTGTTTGCGTTTATATACGTTTTTATTTACGGTTTGTACTGTATTTTCTATCTTTTTATATTCACGTCCAATTCCCTGGAATGTATTTAATAATGCTTTGCTTTAAAATAAATGTACATCCTAAATTAAATCAAAAGGATTTTTAGTATCAAGAAATGAAATAACGGTTGTTGATATTTCAATTGAAACTTCAATTCTTATCAAACATTATCATTAGAAAACTGAAAATATATAATCAACACAATGACTGACTATCTAATATTATTAATTTCTTTTAGGCCATCCGTAAAGATAATTGTCTAAAAATATCCATTAAACTTTGAATATTCGATTTATCAATTTATTACATATATTTATGTTGAAATGTAACGTGCTGATGTTGGCTTATAATCTAATTTAAACAATTGGCAATGAGCTGCCTCAATATTTCAAAAAAATTTACTGCAGAGGCTATTAAATTTAAAGTATAATTATAAAATTTGCATTTTTTAAATTTACATTTAATTAAATTGACATATTTGCCATTAAATTTAGTTCTAATAATTTAAGATATTGGATACAGCGATTTACATACATAAATACGAAACAAATTTGTTTCTTACCTAATTGTTTGACAGCATTCTTATCAAAACGCTTTTACAATTTGTGAAACATGTCTTGATTAGGGTTTAAACATTTCTTTGTTACTTATTCCTTACTATAATTTAAACAAAAACTTTCACGTTGTGATAATATTTGTTTAATTTAATTTTTGGTTTTATAAAACATTATTGACACTATGCCTATATATTACTTTACAAATCGATATCATTATATATATTAGAAGACGTATATCACGGAGCGAAACCTGTTTGACTAATATTAAGGATTCTACATCTCAAAACAATGTACGTAATTTGTGAAATGTTTTATCCTTTCTAAATAACATTGTGGATACAATTTGATTAGTTTCGAATTATGCAAAGCCTGCTAAATTATAAATTCAGATGTAAGAGAAGCACTCCCATTTGATTTTACTCGCGGTCATTTGCTTTTACTCGTGATTACTTGCTTTTATCACTTTTAAACACACTTACATAAATATGCGAGAGTATCTAAAAAGTTAAAATACAGAACGCTTATATTATAAAATTATGGATCTGATTATTGTGAATTTAAATCAGTAACTTTGGATTGAAGTTTGCTAGCTATTGGGAAGAAGGGTTATATAAAATCCACATGGGTTCAGGAGTACAAATATAGTATTTCAGTGATCAACAAAATTTTAGTGATTCATTCTAAATATTTGTAGTATGTGAATCATATTGATTTACATATGGATATGTGTAGTAGTTTACAGATGTTAACTTTGGTCCAAAAGAATTTATTGGCAAAATTGGCTGCGAAAATAGCGCCTGGTTTCATATACAGTTACGATATTTGGATATATATTTAGTGTTAAAAAATATATTTCCAGCAAATTCCATTATTAATATTATATTATTATAATATCACTATATTATTACTATATTATATATAGTAATATATATAATATATATTACTATATATATTATCACTATATTACATCACTATATTATTATAATAATATAATTATTAATAATATAATACTTTGCAAAATATATAAATGATGATAATTTCGAACTGCATGTCACGTCAATTACTCGTGGACATCCTAATAGCAACAAATATGTACTACAAGGGCACGTATGGGTGTATGCTCTAAAGTCGGCCTTATTCTTCCAATCCCAATGTCTCGTGATTTTCTATCTTCGACAGACAAGTGCTGCATTTGTAATGGACTGGCAGACAAACGTAAGAGGTGTAAATGTGCAAAAGCAAAACGTCCATGTACAAGTTGATCGGCAGTACACTGCTAAGACATGCTCGCAAACTTAGCCAACATCGATAACATGAATTCGATTAATTTTACTAACAAACTTTAGCCATCCATATTTCTCGAAAAAATAAAACCCGCCACCCTTTGCACTGCGAAGGTAGCAATGGATACGACAACAAGCAATATGAATCGTAAATTGATTATACTTTAAATTCAGCACCGATAATTTGTAAATGTGAACAACCCATGTTATACGCAGTAAATCAGCCTACGAATATCAATTCCCATACCTTGGAAGCTATTTATCGTAAATTTATCAATTGGAAGTCAAATTAATTTTACCTACCAAAGTACAAATGTTCAAACTAGATTGTTTCAACAGTAGGTGAATTGTTTGATGCATTTAACATCGATACATACAATGAAAAAATGGCTCTAAAAACGTAAAATGTCTTTTCTCAATTGATCATTTAAAGAATTGAATCAAAAAACTAAGTTTTATAAGAAACGCCCTTGAAAGATGACTAAAATTATGAAAAAGTAGCGAGATAATGAAACTTTTTCGGAAGTTCAATTCCTACAGCTTAACCGCAGAAACCTCTGGAATTACCCATCAGAAAATAATTTTTTATTACGAAACCTAATAAAAGTTGTTCGGCATGGCATATGTCGAGAAGTTAGGAGGAGTTGCAAAGCATTGTCAGTCGTATCCTTTCAAGCCGAATCCAAAATGTGCTTATTTATTTGTGTTGTAGTTTAGTGTATCAAAAACGCACTCTCACAATTAAACAATTAAAATCGCTTTCAATAGCAAAAATCGAGTAGCCGCTATTCACAAAATGAATAAAATATGTAATGTGTTGACAAAATCTTAGAGAATTGATGTAAGATAGCTACATCACTGGCGTTGTAGGAAGACTCGCTCGATCCGAGGTCGGGTTCACTTAAGGTGAACCCTCACAATGAATGTTTACGCTGCTGCCTGACTTCCGCTTATTAAGGAATTGCAATCAAAAAATATCTTTTCCTCTATTTGGTGCGCAAATGATTGTAAGTGTGTCGGGAAATATGAAGATCTAGTTAAACTGTGGAGTCATGTAAATGAAGTTAGTTTCCCTTTTGATATCATAAAAATTCATCTAAATGCATCTTAATAATAAACTTAACTAGTAAATATTAAAACAAAAATACAATTTTCAGTCCTAATAGTTTGTTCTAACTATCACGAGAGGTGCAAATGTTCTTGGTAGCTTTGTCGCTTTATTGAAAGCTATATCCAAGAGAAAGTATAAGGACACGTTGACAAATAGATATCCCAAATAAAAATTCTTTTAAATTTGGAACAATGGAACAGTCAAGTAGTTTACCCCATCCTTGCTAAAAAGTTGCAGTTTTATTAAACCTTTCTGAAATAAACATGTCTTATCGATCGAGTTGATTAAACAATCTGAACTATGGATTGTATTCAAACCTGGTGCATGAGAATGTATTAAACCAAAATTAGATCTGAATTGATGAAATATAATGCAATTCCCTGACAAAATGGAAGAGTAAGGAATATGCAGACCGAGCCTCAGTGTATATGAAGAGTACAACTTAGTACGTATGCGTGAGCAATTAGATGATTTAACTGTTCTTAATCGAATATTAAACAAATACAAGTCTTGAAAGAAATCATGAAAGAGAAGAACATTCGACTTTGCAGAATGCGAGATGATTTAATAAATGGGCGAATGAGTTTGTTGGATAAGCGGTGTATAGATATTTTTAATGACAATTCAGGCTGTACCATATGGCTCTAGATCTGGTCTTTCCTTGACAACTTAACAATGTCATGACACTATCTCGGTTATGCAAGCTGGATATACATTGATGTGTCGGTTAAACGTATATGCAGTATTGTATTCGACATTACACATGCACTTCCATTCAAAATCGGAGACACGAATCATTCGTCATAATGTGATCTAAGACTTGATCAAATCAAAATCTTGCAGGTTATGCAACATGATTGTCATTGATCCCAACTACCAACGATTTCTGACACGGTGATATTCATGAACAAATACACAACCACTGATCACTCAGTAAGACTTGATGTTGCCTGCAATAGCCTTTACGGCAATTTGGCAGATATATTCTTTTTATGGATAGTTGTGTGTTCAATCCCTTTGCTCCGTCAAATTTCATTATACCTACACCCATTCATGAATTAAAAGCAAACAGAAACCAATCAAAGTATACTAAAAGAGTTGTATAATTTGAATAATCCTTCTTTCTTGCACTCACGTTCTGAGAAATACGAAGCATAGAACTCACATCCAATAAAGTCTTGGTTCATATAACATGTCGTGAGTTTGTGGTGGATGGAAATATATATAGCGATAATATTTGTAAAATACGAACAGATATATCGACGATAATAGTAAACTTTATCTGACTTTCTATATACGAAAAGCTTAAATAAGACAAATCGCATCAGTTTCGGTTAATTCGTGTAGCTAAGTAAATGTGCTGTGAAATCAATATTTTGTAAAATTTAGTGAACATGAACTGCTGCACTGTATATTGTTTTGTATTTTTGCTGGTCATTGTTTCAACAAATAAATGTGTTGTTTAAAAACTAGTATACTATTAATAATTAGATACTAATATATTATAACTATATATTAATATATTATGAATATTAATAATATAATTATTATACATAGTTTTTTAATTGATATTTAACTAATAATAGTTATCAACAGAAATCTGAGATTTTCTTCAATGAATACTAGTTGGGTTGTTCATTTTAATATAGATGTGTATGTTTATGTTTTCTGAATATTATGCCATTAATGAAACTAAAATTTATCGGTGCTTTGACTTTGGAAAGTAGTCAACGAGCCAAGCAATTATATGCATAGTTAGTATATATGCAAGATATATTTGAAAATGTTAATCTTCTTAAAATCCAATAACTTGGTTGCGTCAAGTTTGTAAATGAATGATTTAGTGTCATTTTTATTTTATCAACAGCCTAATCTGATTCGGTTGTAGGGAGCGCTTTTTTAAACCCGTTATTAGTGTTATCCTATCTACTGCAAGTAATAGCGGACGACTTTAAGTATAATTTAGTAAGCTCTAAGGCATTAGACTGTTGAATTTCGGTTTATATGTTGTAAATACGAGTAACAAGCGATGCTGTAAACGGAAATCAATTGTTTGGATTAAAAATCATAATTTTAATGAACGCAATAAAACTAAACTTTACAAATATACCCAAAGTTAAGGTATAACAATATTATGGATCAATGTGTTAATTCACAAGCTGAACATTTTTTTTGAAATTTTATAATTTAATAGCAGTTCTTTCTGATGACCTCTGTCTTTTATTGAAATACATTGTACATTATTTATTAGTCAATTCATAAAAATTGAATTTTATATTTAATTTAAATTATAAATTCTATTGATTTATAAATATTAATTGTATAAAATGTTATTTTATTATTTATTATTTATAATATTTTTCTTTATTTTTAATTTATATATAGTATAAAATACGTATACTCAGTTATGTGATTTAATTAATCTATTTTCAAAACCAGCTACTAAACAGATGAGTGAATAGGGTTCATTGCCTTACTACATGAAACTGCAGTATATTCTATACATATGGTTTGTCACGAATTAGCATACCATATGTTGTCATACCATAATACGGCATAACATATTTTGGTATACCACTAATTGGCCTACCATAACTAAAATATATAATTTTGACACAGCTTTGCATTTTCCATATTTTTCTTTATCATTTTATAAGGTAATGTATAATGTCTAAGCATACTCAGCAAATTCAATTTGATATAAGGGTGCTATAAAACTCGATGTCGTGGGATTCGCTAATTTAATCACACCACGATTTGTCTTCGTGTATCTGATCGATCATTTTCCGTCCATTCTAATTCAATGTGTTCTCCTTTATCTTCTCTCTTGTGGTGTACCTCAAGGTTCAGTACTTGGCCCTATTCTCTTTACGCTTATTCTTGGACATTTATTTTTTAACTAATAAATTTTGCTTCAGAGTAATGCAGTACGTTGATGACATACTTCTTTATTCTCACTTGTCTCCTCATTCCCTAAGCCAACTTTTCATATCCTTGTCAAATTGTTTTCGTGCTCTATACGGAAATCTAATTTCTTTGCGCGTGTTTCTCAATCCTACAAAATCTTAAGTGTTTTGGATTTTACCTTATCCGTTTCTGCACCTCCTCCTTCTCTGTATCTTCAGACCACAATTATTCCTACTGTAGATAAACTAGTATTTCTAGGTATTCACTTCGACACTAACTTGCATCTCGATCTCTTCATTCGTGATAAAACTAGATCTTCAAATATTCTTCTCCGTGATATTCGTCCCTTCAGAAATTCTCTAGATTTTAGTTCATAAAAATATCTTATCTCCTCCCTTATTTTCCCGCGGACTGATTAATGTCTTAGCCTTCTCGTTTTGTCTTCAAAGTAATCCCTTAAACCTATTTAGCGCCTCATTAACACTGCCGTGCGCATCCTTCTATTTGTCAAAACTTGGATGGCTAAGTATTGAACATCGCGTTCGTTTTTGTCTGCTTTGTCTAACTTATCGCCTTCTCCATTGTAATTCTCTTTCTTATCTCTATCTGCCAACTCTAAGTGAATCTCGATCCCTTTCTATTCACCTACGTTCCTGTGCTTCTCTTCTGCTTCATGTACCTCTTCACACTCAACCAACTTCGTCCATCGCTCTTTACATACCGCTGCTCCTCTACTTTGGAATTCCCTACCTGATCACCTGCGATCTTCATCATCACTTCCTTTTATCAAAAAGAACTACGTTCAATGATTTAAACGAGCAACTATTATTTTCAATTTGTTTCGCTTTTGTGGGCTTATAAGTACACAGTCTGTGTGCATTTGCCACATCGAAAAACTTAAACCAGGATTTGTTTTATTTAATTTCAAAAAAGTATCACTCTATTATTTATCTAATTATATATGTTTTAATTATTTTGATATTTTTGTATCATTCAACAGAAACATTGATTCATGTACCATTGGTTCTGCTTAGATTAAATATTGTGAATTAACAGCCAACCGCGATCTGTTTAATGACGAAAACAATGAACTTATCCATACAATCACAGATCTCGCTACAAAGCTTCAAAGGTATTTATAAAATAACTGAGAAATAAAATTATACAATTTTTGTGAACAAGGCGGTTAGCTGAAACATTAAAATAACATTACACTACTTATTTCGTTTTAATACTTGTCAATTTATTAAATGAGTATTCCAAAGATTAAACCCGGAAAGCGATTCACCTCACCTACTTATATATATAATTTGTGAAAAATAATTTGTATTTCCTGAAGAAGGTGAAATTTCACGGAAAGCTTAAATAAATTGTTTTCTCTCTTTGATAGAGTGTCATATTTGTTTTTATTAGTTAACAATATTCATAAGTATCCGTAAAATTATCTCTGAATCGATTTGATTCCAATTATATATTTTTTATATTTAAACTGCGTATCCAATCGTTTTTTACATAAAACAATTTTACTAAAATTTCAATATTACAATAATAATATTACATATAATATTTTTTTCTAAATCAACACAATAATTAGTTTGTACATGATAAAAATGCCACAACTTGTTACTCAAGATCCGGAACATCTTAAGCTGTTCTTATCGAAAATATAATAATATTACAATAATAACATTACATTATTATTCTGTAAAATTGACATTTGAGATACTGAGAGAATCAAATACTTTCGAGAAAAGAAATACAAACACTTTAAAACGATTAAGTGTATTATTTCAAATAGTATTGCAAATAATTGATACTCGGAAGATCAGCCTTATCAGAAAGACAATCGAAAAATGAATTGAAATGTGGAACAAAGGCAACCTGTGTGAAATCATCAAGGAACCGAGATATCATCAGGCGAAAAAGCTAGTCCAGATGAATGGTCTGACACCTAAACGAGGAAAATATGCAGTGAGAGTCGCCAAGTTTATCAAAATGGGCTGGATTGGAAAAGCAAGTAGAATACTGATGAATGAGAACTCGGAAGCTGGCCTCGTAATCTCTCAAACAGACGATTTGGGAAACTACTGTGCCTGAAAAATTAGCATCCCCCCATCTAAATGAGGAGCATGTACACACAGAGTTTTTGCTACGAGCTCCCTTGCAGTGTCCAACACCACGAATCGAGATCCCATAAACTGAATGACGAAAACATAAAACGTGCAGCGAGATCTGTCGGAGGCTCAACTGGCCCATCAGGCGCAAATCCAATCTTATCGTAATCAATGCTTAAGCAATTTGAGCAAGAATCTCAAGCATTGACAGCTCAACTACATGAATTTACCATATCAATTTTCACCCAACCCATTAAACCTGAACACTTGAAAGCATACCTAGTTAGCACATTAATTCATATTGACAAAGGACCCGGTGTGAAACCCATTAGTGTAGGCGAGGTTATTAGGCACATTATAGGGAAGGTAATAATGCGAGTAGTACAAATGGACCTAACTGGTGTATGTGTAGGGTAACGCAGCGGTACCGAGGCGGCGGTTCACTCAATTCGGCATGAATTCGAGAAGTCTGTTAACAACTGTGTGCTACTGCTAGATGCAAGTAATGCATTTAATTGCATAAACAGAAAACTAGCTCTGGCGCATATGAACTATATGTCCATCATTGTCACAAACACTGCATCATTGATATGATGAACCCTCAGTTCTTACGGTCCAGTGTGAAACATGGTTATCGTCTGAGGGGTTCACACAGGGAGAACCACTCTCCATGCCAGATTACGCTGCCGCTTTACTACCATTAATCATAAGTCTTCAAGAGCATACGCCTGGAATAACACATCAATGGTATGCAGACGATGGAGCATGTGTTGGCTCACTTGAAGCATTAAGAGAGTATAGAATGAAGTGCTAAAAATTGGACCAAAGTATGGATTCAATGTAAACCTTGATAAATGCACATTTGTGGCACATAAAGACATATCATAATAACAGTTATCAATGCTCAAAGACATATCATTGAAAATAAAAACAGATGGATTCACGTTTCTGGGTAGCTATATAGGGGATAAAAAAGTTATTAATGAGAAAATCAAGTAGAAGTGTGTTCGGTGGACCGAACAATAAACTGCACTTTCCAAATTTCACCGTAGGGATTTCAGCAGCTGAAAAGAAATTTATTTGAAGAGTTGTTGCTAGACATTCTGAATTTTACGGTCATTGATGAGGAAATGCGAGGGATCAACAAACTTCCGTTAAGACATGGTGGACTCGGATTAATAGATCCCGCAGGCCTAGAAGAGTTTGAGTTTGAAAATTCACTTATGGTTATATTACCTCTACTCGATGGAGATATAAGGGATCAGTTTCGAAACAAACAACAACTGATCGTAAAAAGCATTCGAATTAAAAGAGAAAAGAGTGTTCTCGATGACAAGATAAAACTTATATCGGATTGGAATAGGTATTTAGAAAACATTCTAAAATGTGCGTTCTACGGCAGTTTCATCATTGATAAGTCCTGCACGTCCGGAAACAAAGCTGACATTATCAAAAAATTAATTCCAGGACGCCATAGCGGTGCGATCGGATCATGAATGATATTGCAAGATCTTGTTCTTGTGGGGCACAACTCATGATCTCCCATGCATTGTCTTGAAAAACAAATAACATTACCATAATTCGCCATAATGTGGTGTGAGACACAATAGCAGCGGAAATTCAAAAAATCGGTAAACTCGTATTTGTTGAACTGATTCTATCACCGGTAAATGATTCAATCATATTCGAATCACAGTCAATGACAAGAGAGAAACGCTAGAGCAGATATCGCGTTTAGCGGATTAACAGGTAGTGCAACGGAGCGGTCGTTTATCGATATATACATATTCAATTGTAATGCTCCGTCGTACTGCGAGTAACCTTCTTCGGATTGTTTCAAGTATCATGAAAATCGAAAACTTCAGAAATATGCTGAACGCATCACACGAGTTGAATAGGGATCATTTTATCCAATGGTGTACTCTGCAGTTGGTGGGGTTGATCCAGGCACATATCAGATAATGCAGATCATAGCAAAATGCAGAGCCTCAAGATCACATCTACACTACAATGAGTGCATATTAGCCAACCGAGACAAGATGTGTCTATTCAAATAGCAAAATGTACCTCAATGGCTTTGAGAATCGAACAAAAGCCAAACAGATCCTTTTCAGCAACTACGATGTCATTTGCTCGTCTGCGTAAAGCATCTGCTCTTCCATACGCGGATGGTGTTATGCAAGATTTCGATAAGAACAGCATGATGCTCCGGATCTTGAGTAACAAATTGTGACATTTTTATCATGTACATACTAATTATTGTGTTATTATTCTGATTAAAAAACAGTTATACTTTCGATTGTAACGAAATTCATTCTTTAAGTTGTACAATTGAAAATGAAGAGCTACATGAAAAAATTATGATGATCGAGTATATTAAAGAAGACAGTTCGGCGTCGTCCTCGTCAATAACAAGCCAAGCTGAAAATAAAAGATGCAGCAGGTGTTCTAAACAATTTCATATTGCTAGAAGACGAGTAAGTAAAAAATGTGTATTTAGTTAAAAAATTATAAACGTTACTATGCAAGCGTGATGTTAACAGATTAAATAACTTATTTCGATAAGACAAAACTCGTAACGAATATTTTATATTATATTTTACAGTAAAGTAACATACTTTAACTCTCTAAATAGGTGATTTGTATTATTTTAAAAAAGAGCCCTTTATAGGTAAATATATTGGAGCTGTTTTGTAATTTTTTAAATGGAATATTATGTTTCATTTAATGAATTGATTGTTTAAGTGACATACATATTTTCACTTTATAAATTGACATGGAATGATATTTTTAGATTTTTTACTTTCAAAACAATTTTATAAAATGTAAGTTCGTAATGGCAGCAATACTAAATACATATAATGACGTATTTCCTCTGATGAAATTAGATTATCTAGTATCTTATCTTAATACAAAGTATATTATTTATTATCCATATAAAATTTTCCGCTTAAGAGTTTAAATTTATTCTTTATATTATTGTGTTGATTTATATATTTTACTATTTTCTTTACTATTTTTATAGTAAATCCATGTAAACATGGATTTGATCAAAGATCAATTCTTGATTGTTCGTTCTTACTTGTAAGTAAGAATTAAATAATAATTAAATATTTTAATTATATATTATTAAATTATATTAATTATATTAATTATATATAATTAATTAAATATTATTAATAATATTTAAATAATTTAATAGACACATATTTTCAACTAGGTTACTATAAAAATAACATCAAGCAGAAACTAGTAAAATATATAAATCAACACAATAATATAAAGAATAAATTGAAACTCTTAAGTGGCGAATTTTTATGGATGGATAATAAATAATATACTTTGTATTAGAATAAGATACTAGATAGTTATTTCAGAGGAAATACATCATTAGCATGTATTTGGCCCCGCTTCTATGTTGGGTAGAGGAGTTAGGCGCCGAAACCTGATAGCAAAGCAGTTCCTCCTGATGACCTCTAATTCTTATTCTGATACAACGTCTGTTATTTATTAGTCAATTCATAAAAATGACGTTTATTTTAAATTTCAATTTTTTATTTTAACTTGATTTGAATTATAGAAAATCTAAAAACAATTATTAATTTTATTATTTAATTATTAAATTTTGATTTAGCATTATTATGTTTTGTTTTGTTTATAATTATATTAAATACGTAGACTCAGTTAGCTGATTTAATTTATTCTGGTAAGTTATATTTCCTAACATATTTACAGAGATTTTTATTCTGTCAAAAATTTAACGAGTTTAAATAAGAATTTCGTTTACTGCAGTATTATAGTTAATTCTTGATCTAACAACTTCCCATGTCATGAAACTCACTTCATTCATACAACCCTATGAAATAGATCGTTATCGTATTACTCATTTCTACATTAAATCTTAAAAAAACTCTAAAATATAAGTAACTTAACCGTATTACATTATGCAATAGTGTGTCGTAAAATGGCAAAAAGTAGTAGCTGAGATGAAAGAATAGTTATTTCTTAAAAAACGCCATTTCATTGTAATTTTTGTCCATCAAAAAGGACATGTCAACAACAATGAGTTGTAGCTAAACTGGCCACTATTGATATCTTTGGGATTTTATTAAAAAAACATTTTAACTCGTTTGGTAATTGTTTACAAGTTTATTGCAATTATAGATGTAATGTGTTGATTTATATAATTTAAAATTTTCTGCTTGATTTTATTTTTTAGTAACTTAGTTTAAAATATGCATCTAGTAAAATTTTTAAATGATTTTGAAGAAAGCAAATATTGCAATTCTTAAAATTTCATTATTTATTGTATTATATTTTATATTATATGGTATGCATGAATGCTCATGCAAAAATATGTTTCTTGTAAATTTAAATATGTCATCTTTACGATATAAATTAATAGTAGTTTTAGTTAATGTTAATTTAATGTGCATATCTAGATATACACCTTCTTTATCATTAATATTGGTTTTGTTAATAATAAGGCTTTCTGGATAAATGTGCTCACTAATTGAATAAAAATTATTAGAATTAAATACACATATATCATCAATGTATCGAAACATATATTTCATATATTTATATTGTTTAGATTTAGTTTTTACACAGTTATGAACAAATTCATATTCTATAAAGCTTAAAAACAAGTCAGCTATAATTGGGCTACTATTACCACCCATTGGAACACCTTTTACTTGTCTAAATATAGATGTCCCTACTTTTAAATAATTTTGATTTATCAAAATATTTAAGGATTCTATTAATTCAATTTTATCCATATATTTATATTTATTTGATGGTTTAATTTTTGTTAGATAGGCGTTATAATTATTATAACATATATATGTATATCTTTTTCCGAATATAAGGTTAATTAATTTTACTAACGCTTCTTTAATATCTACTAAATCTAGATTTGTATAAAGAGTACTAAAATCGTATGTATTTATATTTTGAAAATTTATTCCTTTTGACTGTTCTAAAAATTCTTTTGTAGAATTAATACTGAAATAGTGTTTTATACCAGTATTAATTTCGATTACCTTGCAATATTTTTTAAAATGTGCTTTAATTACTTTAAGTATTTTATTCATATGGACAGAAAGTGGTTTTAATTTTCATTTAAACGCACTACATATCAACCTAGGTTTTATTGGATTTTTATATAATTTTGGATTCCAATATAATATAGGTATAGTTTTATTATCTAATTCAACCTTTATACCCTTTTTATCCATTATAGAACAGTGACTTGTAATAATTGTTTCTAAACTCAACTCACTACGTTCATATGCTGGATTTACATTTAAATCATTAGAATTAACCTCTTTCATTAGTATATCATAATAAAGCTTTTTGCATATAGAGACAAAGTTATTACTAGCTTTATCAATAGTTGTTATTATACAGTTATCCTTTAATTTAGTAAGTTCTGTATGCATATCTTTATTATGCATGTGAGTTCGGTGTATGCCTGTACATTGCATACATGTGAGTTCCATACATATCAGTAAGTAACATACCTGAGTTCGGTGCATAATTGTCACACTTTGTTTAACATGTTAGTAGATGAATACTAATTTTAATTTGAAATTATCTATTATGCAATGTAAAAACGTTATTTATATAATAATTGTTAGAAGACAACATTTTGTTCCTATTATCCTTAATATTTTGTACATTTGTCTGCATTACAGAATCTTTGTCATCTATGCACGGGTATGTACTGTTCGGATTGTATCAACAGCCGGCGCATAAAGACACTTAATTCTAGCAAACCGAAACAAATATGTCTCATGTGTTTTCATCAACTCATTTCCAAAGACGAAAGCAATGGAAATGTTATCGGTAAATTGTAAAGTTCGAGTAGTTCTTGATGCCATATCCAAAGAGATGAAGCTTATGTAAAGAGAGAGAAAAAATGATTTGTTTCTTTAGTTTGTAATTATTTCGAGATTTTGTTCATTTATTATTTTCTTGCATTACATATAAGCACATTTAACTGTTTGTGTCTTGAAAATGCTCACAAAGGGTAATATAAAGATTAAAAAAATCAATTTGTGTAATTTTTATTTAATTTCCAACTAATTTTAGGTTTTGATAATTTCGGCTTGTGGATTAATCACCCAGTTTGTTATCGGTATGGATCAACAGTCTACAATTAATAGTACTACATTCACACAAACGTAAAGTTATTGATATATTGAGAATCAATGTGGTGTATAATAGCAGATAAAAATAAATATCAATTAACAAATTGAAATCAAAGTGATGTATTATTTACTAAAAAAAATTTTTATTGTAAATAACCAAAACAAAATTCAAAATGCAAATAAAAAATAAAGATTTTGTAAATAGGTAACATAAATTTATAAATTTCAAGGAGCAAAGAAATTTTAAAATAGTTTGAATAAATTTGAAAGTAATTTTATACAAATTTAAAAGTAGTTTACCCAAAAAAGTCTTTAAAATATTTTGATTGATTTCGCTATCATCGTCAATAATAAAAAGCCATAACAAATTATGCTATTAACATTCGAAGCAAATATGTCATTTTGAATATAAATAGAGTAAGTCAGTGGCTATTATTAAAAATTTGGATGATGATAAAGTGTTGACCATCATCAAATGTATGAAGGAGCGCTTGTATCGGATTATAACATTGTAGTACGTATTTTAAAATACTCTATGTACGAGGTATTTAAATAGTGTTTCATCTTAAAATCGAATCCGAGAGGATATTAAAAAAGGTATGTCAGTATTATATGTATTAAAACTCAAATATTTTTTAAACGTTAATCTACAAAATTTCAATCTTCGTTGTATTATGTTTGCAACGTCTCAAAAAAATCCAATTTATGAGCCAATATTTTTTGATTATTTACAGTGTTTCATGTTTCCATGTTTGTACTCTTTGAATTTCAAGCATTTTTTCATAAACGTTTGAATTTGGGCATTTTAATGTCTTTGGAAATCTACTTTATGTCACCACAGTTAGATAAGCGACGTTTTTGAATCAATTCAAGTAAAATTCTTATCGCTTAGTCTTATTTCATCGAAATAAACCAAATAGTCTTGTATTCGCTCAAATATTAAATAGGTTCCAATTTTAAGTCGTCTGTGTAATCATCATCAGGATTCATAAAAATTTTGTGGATTTTACGGTCATTTACAGAAATTTAGTAGGTTAATTAAGAAGGTTAAATAATGTCGTACTCATTATCGACAAGTTTAAAAAATGATGTTGAAAACGATTTGGATGGATTGGCACAAAATTAATCAACATATTTACATTTGAAATTGATACATTTGGTTAAAGAAACAGCCACAAATATGAACTAGTAGACTAAAAAAATAACAGCAGTATAAATTTTAAATCAGAAAATTTGATAGTAAATTGAAAAACACGCTATTATATTTGAGAAATTAAGTACAAACGTAGACAGGCAAAAAGAGTGATTGAATCAATACTACTTAAGTGAGATCACTGGGGAAATAATTTCAATACATTCTATCGCATCAATATATCTTCATTTTCATATGCAAAGAAAGAGTAGTGTAGCTAGCACACAGTTGCAGCTCCGATTTTGGTTTCACTTTGATTGTTAGCAAACAAAGATTTTCCCTAGATGAATTAGGTAGTAAATAGATGGAGTTCAACTGAACAGTAAAAGATCGAAAATTCCGACTTCGCACCAGAACCCTGAGCTATAAAAGATTCTATTAACATAGACGAAATTGTAATTTTTAATATAAACACGGACTGGTATATATAAAGTTTGAAAGTTTTTTAATGTGGCAAATGCACACAGACTATGTGCTTACAAGCCCACAAAAGCGAAACAGATAAAAAAAAGTTAATCGTTTAGTAGCATCGATTTTAGTTGCTATTTGAAAAATTTGAGTGATGATGATCGAAGATGATCAGGTAGGGAATTCTAAAGGAGACGAGCAGCGATATGTAGGGATCGACGGCCGAAGTTGGTTGAGTGAAGAGGTACGTGTAGCAGAAGATAATCACATGAAGGTAGTTGAGTAGAAAGATAGCGAGATTCACTTAGAGTTGGCAGATAGAGATAAGAAGGAGAATTACAATGGAGAAGGCGATAAGTTAGACGAAGCAGACAAAAACGAACGCGATGTTCAATACTTAGCCATCCAAGTTTTGATAAATAGGAAGATATATGATCGAATTTACGAAATCGAAAAAGGATGCGCACAGCAGTGTTAATGAGGCGCTGAAGAGGTTTAATGAATGATTTTGAAGAGAAGACGAGAAGGCTAAGACAGTAATCACTACGTGGGAAAAGAAGGGAGGAGATAGGAGATTTACAAGAACTAAAATCAAAAAAATTTCTGACGAGACGAATATCACGGAGAAGAATATTTAAAGACCTAGTTTTATCATGAATGAAGGGATCGAGATGCAGGTTAGTGTCGAAGTGAATACCTAGAAATACTAGTTTATCTACAGCAGGAATAATTGTGGTCTGAAGATACAAAGAAAGAGGAGAAACAGAAACAGTGGAGGGTAAAATCCATAACACTTTAGATTTGGTAGGATTGAGGGACATGCGCAAAGAAATTAGATGTTCTGATAGCGCACGAAGACAATTAGATGCGAATACGAAATGTTGACTTTGGGAATGAGGAGACGAATGAGAATAAGGAAGTATATCATCAGCGTACTGCATTACTCTGAAGCAGAATTTACTAATTATACAAGATAAATCTCAAAGAAGAAACGTAAATAGAATAGGGCAAAGTACAGAAACTTGAGGTACACCGCAAGAGAGAAGATAGAGGAGAACACATTGAATTAGAATGGACGGAAAATGATCGATCGGAGAGATACGAAGAGAACCAAGCCAAGATTGACGAAGAGAAACCATAGTGATAGCGAAGACGAAAAAGAAGGATTTTGTGATCGACAATGTCGAATGCAGATGAAAGATCGAGCGATATTACCACACTACACAGTCCTTTGTCACGAGCGGAGAGCAGATCAGAAAATACTTTATGACATGCTAGTTCGGTGGAATGATTGGAGCGGAAAGCAGATTGAAAAGAAGGGTAGAGCTGCGATGAAGAGAGATACTTGTTTATCTGATCTAAGATAAGGTGTTCAAGAATTTTAGATAAGGTTGGTAGAATTGATATTGGGCGATAAGATGAAGGAAGAGAGGGGTCAAGAGAGGGATTTTTAAGTAGGGGACGAACAATGGACATTTTCCAAAGAACAGGAAATATTCCGTTCACGATTGACGAGTTTAAGAGGCTGGTAAGGAAAGGTGTGAAGTCTGTTGACAACAATTTGAGAATTCGAGTGTGGATGGGATCGGCAGGAGAGGACTTACAAGTTAACGAAATAAGAAGGCAAGATACCTCATCTTCAGATACCGCAAGTGGATAAAAGAGATCAGGGATACGAATAGACGAGATACAAAAGGTTTGTGGAAGGACGATGATCGAATCGAATAGATAACGGTTTTTGAAATTAGGTAATCAGAGAATTGAGAAGAATCAAGAGTGTAGGTGACAGAGGAACGAGAAAGTAGAGAATTAAGAGTTTTCCATTTAGTTCAAGAGTCATTAGCGGAAGCCAGTTTGTTTCGCCAAAAACTGTGCCTTAGAACGCAGGAGTTGCCTATGCGAACGACGAAGAGCAAAGAATTGGTTACGATAAAAGGATGACTCAAGTTCTGAAGATAGTCTGAGATAACGATGATAAGTTCTGAAAGAACGACGCAGGAGGCGTTTTGAAGTCACACACTCAGAGTCGAACCATGTTGCAAGATTTTGCCGTGATTGAACAAAAGTTTTAAGAGGAAGAATTTCATCGAGGATAGAGCAAAATACATTGTCAAAGAGGGTACATAAGTAATTAGGGGATTGGTAGATAGAAGAAGGATACATTAACGGAGAGCGGTTAATATGAGAGCGAAGAAGGGAAAAGTCGAGGAATTTCCAAGAACGACACGAGATAATTTTTGCAGGAACATTGATTTTTAACAAAGGGAGAGAACATGTAATAGGAAGTGGTCAGATAGAGCAGGATCAGATATGCACAATGAAGAAAGGCAAGACGTTAAGGTAGGGCAACAATATCGAGGGTACCGCTAAGAATATGGGTATCAGAAGAATAATGAGGAGACATGATTTGAAAATCATGATCGTTAAATGTAGAAACCGTCTGTAGGGTATTGGAATCACGAGGACGATCTAAACGAACATTTATATCACCTAGTACAACGCAAGATAAACTGGAGAGGAAGATGAAAGAAAGAAAGTTTGACAGTTTACAGAAAAAAGGGTCAGACGGATGGCATGATCTAGGCCGATAGAATAAGTAGATATTAAGAAACAACGAGCCGGCTTTTACACGGAACCCAAGTAGTTCGAAAGTGAGAGAAACAAATGGCAACGGTAATAATTGCAACGGAGACCAATGATGAGAGAAAGCAATAAGACCACCGTGATTAATTGATCGATTTGAACTAATAGGTCGTTGACGAGCCTTATCGACCACAGAGAGATTTAAAGAGCGGAGGCGTTTAAGAGAGTAATCATTCTGATCGACGTGCCAAGATTTGGTTAAACACAAAACATCCAAAGATTTATGAAGGAAAAGACAATATACTGAATCAACCTTGTTACTAAGAGAGCGGATATTTAAAACGGCTAATTTCCAGGAAGATTTGGGGAGCAGTGGAGTAGAATCAATTAGAGGATACCCCGGATGATTTACTTGAAGTTTTGCTGGAGGATTTACATTTAAATCATTTTCAATCGTTGGTCATATATTGGCTGGGTTAGAAAGATTGTTGTTGCCTGTAGACGAAACTTCGCCGAGTACTGGTAAGCTCTCATTTACTGCGTGGGCTTCCTACTTGATGAAACCACTATCTTATGCCCTCTAATAAAATATCGTTTACTTGGGTCTGACTTTCTTCGTTTAGATAATTCTTTCCGTAATCTCTTAAGTTCCTCTTGTTCAAGTTTCGACAAATCAGGGCACAAGTACACCGTATGAAAGAGAGATGAATTTTTAAGCTTAAACGAAGATTTTAAAGATGATTCCACATGGCTGACGCTAGTTTTTACCTTAAACCACGGAGAGAAGTTGGTATGAAGTGCAGGGAGTCGATGATAGTCTAATTTTTGCCCGACCAAAGGACAACCAATTTCCTCAAAGAGATTTAATATAACTTGTTGCTCGCTTTCAGAAACGGGTAAATTATGAACTATCAGGTGTGAGGCCCTAGCGCTTTCCCTATCAAGAGAATTTGCTAATTTAGAATAAGATTTATCTACCTCTGGTGTGCGTTGAAAAGAACAAACAGCATGAGATACCTGCTTATTGATACAACGGTTGAGGGATGAGTTGATAGACTTATTTACTATTCTATGTATACGCTCTTTGTTTGTCCAGCAACTATTTGAATCATTTGATATTAATTGGCTTTTAAGTTTAGTTATTTCAATTCGGGTTTCGTTGATTGCTTTAGCGGCACAAACTCCACAGAGGTAATCTTGGGCCAGTAAATCTCTAAAAAGCCTTCTCGGAAGGATTACTGTTGAATACACGTTGCAATTATCCGTAGTACACTTCATTCCGATTGAGATAGTCTCCACGGCGTTTACTGTCTATTTCAGTTCATCGTTGTTCGAATATTGTGTTGATAATTTGGCTGTATGTTTGTCGTTATATTGATTGGATGGTATCAATCGTTCTCGATTTGAGCATCGTTGTGCACAACAATTAATGCATTGCTTAATATTTCGAACGCACACACATCCCTTACAAACAGCTGTTTAACCATTACAAGGGCAGCATCGCTTATTCGCAGACTGTTCTGTCATGGTGATTTGATAATTGCACTTTTTGGTCCACAAGTTCAAATTGTATGTATTGTAGATTGCGTGTTTAAGGTCTTGAAATTTTTTGTTCTGGCTTGTATGTATTTTAGATCATGTAAGATGTTTGTAATCAAGAAATCAAATCAAATCAGCTAACTGAGTCTACGTATTTAATATAATTATAAAATAAACAAAACATAATAATGCTAAATCAAAATTTAATAATCAAATAATAAAATTAATAATTGTTTTTAGATTTTCAATAATTTAAATAGAGTTAAAATAAAAAATTGAAATTTAAAATAAACGTTATTTTTGTGAATTGACTAATAAATAACAGACGTTGTATCAGGATAAGAATTAGAGGCCATCAGGAGGAACTGCTATGCTATCAGGTTTCGGCCCCTAACTTCTCTACTCAACATAGCAGCGGGGCCAAATACATGCTAATGATGTATTTCTTCTAATAAAACTATCTAGTATCTTATTCTAATACAAAGTATATTATTTATTATCCATAAAAATTTGCCACTTAAGAGTTTAAATTTATTCTTTATATTATTGTGTTGATTTATATATTTTACTATTTTCTGCTTGATGTTATTTTTATAGTAACCTAGTTTAAAATATGTATCTATTAAATTATTTAAATGATTTTGAAGAAAGCCAATATCATTACATATTGTTGCAATTCTTAAAATTTCATTATTTAACGTATTATATTTTATATTATATGGTATGCATGAATGCTCATGCAAAAATATGTTTCTTGTAAATTTAAATATGTCATCTTTACGATATAAATTAATAGTAGTTTTAGTTAATGTTAATTTAATGTTCATATCTAGATATACACCTTCTTTATCATTAATATTGGTTTTGTTAAGAATAAGGCTTTCTGGATAAATGTGTTCACTAATTGAATAAAAATTATTAGAATTAAATACACATATATCATCAATGTATCGAAACATATATTTCATGTATTTATATTGTTTAGATTTAGTTTTTACACAGTTATGAACAAATTCATATTCTATAAAGCTTAAAAACAAGTCAGCTATAATTGGGCTACTATTACCACCCATTGGAACACCTTTTACTTGTCTAAATATAGATGTCCCTACTTTTAAATAATTTTGATTTATCAAAATATTTAAGGATTCTATTAATTCAATTTTATCCATATATTTATATTTATTTGATGGTTTAATTTTTGTTAGATAGGCCTTATAATTATTATACCATATATATGTATATCTTTTTCCGAATATAAGGTTAATTAATTTTACTAACGCTTCTTTAATATCTACTAAATCTAGATTTGTATAAAGAGTACTAAAATCGTGTGTATTTATATTTTGAAAATTTATTCCTTTTGTCTGTTCTAAAAATTCCTTTGTAGAATTAATACTGAAATAGTGTTTTATACCAGTATTAATTTCGATTACCTTGTAATATTTTTTAAAGTGTGCTTTAATTACTTTAAGTATTTTATTCATATAGAATAAAATACTTAAAGTAAAATTAAAATGTATTAATTTTAGATCTCAAATATTTTTAATATTTTTTTTAACTCTAATATTTTTTTATACGTCAAATATTTTATATATGACGTATATAATGAAGGTAGTAAAATTCAATTCAGAAACAACCTAGCCAAATTAGCGTTTAATACTCTTGTATCATACGCTCATTATTTATGATTAATTAAACGCCAAAATATTATATTTTCTTCATGCTTATGCCTATTCGGGGTACCACACTATAATGACTAGTCTCTTCCACTGCACACGATCCGCTACTATTTCCAAGCTCGCTAGTTCTTTGACTTATTTAAAAGGACCGAGCGGGATCTCTGCGCGTCGCTTCCGGAAAACGCTTTAGTCGAGTTTGCATTTTGGTTTTGAATCATCATGTTAACGGTTTGAAGCGGTATTTATACAGTCGGATGCCCTTCCTGAAACAATCTCATCCTCCCTTTTCAGCCAGGCTTGGGACCGGCCTTGTCAAAGTTTATTAAAAATAATTATTAATAATAAATAATAATTATAAATAATATTTTTTGAGAACCCTAAAATAATTGTACTAATGCATTTTAAAATATTTGAATAAAATAAATATTTAATATAATTATATTTGTATATATTATATATAATATATACAAATATGATATATGATATATTTTATATTATATAAAATATATATTTGTGCATATAAAATACATTTGATATGTGTATAATGCATTAAATACTATACAATTGTAACAGTCAGGCGGCTACAAAATGAAATAGCCGCCTGATAGTCAGCGTAATAGAAAGAAAATGAGGCAGTATATGCATAGTAGATAGATTATTTTCACTACCGCCTGAGATCTGACTAGGACCCATAATAATGTAAAGATAAATAATTGATGATTATCAGCAAACAGACAAAAAATATTTTACGCATTTTGATTAGATAAACTAAGCTATTTTCAACAATTGTAAGTAATTTTATTTATTAACCCATAATAAGCAGTTTTGGTTATATATATAATATGAAATTAAGTTTCAAATTCTAACAAACTAAGTAGAGTTGTTAGATAGAACGCGTTAGAAAATATATTAGATTTTTGAGCTATCATGCTAATGCTAGATTTAGATTTTTTAGTGTAAATAAGGAAAGTAATTGCTATAAAAATTTTAACGAATGCTATTACACAAACTTACTCGACAGATTTAATTTTAAATTTGATTTTAGTAGCACATCATATTATTTTCAAGAATTAGATCCAAAATGATCATAACATATATATATATATATTTTATAATCAATCGCACAACAATAGTTTATGAATACACACCGTATTGAATCAGAATACTTTAATATTCCCGGACGTTTTATCCCATCGAGCTACTATGTCGACCGTGTAAGTGTGTAATGATATTTCGAAATATTTCATAAGCTGACATTGATCTTTTGTAAGGGGCTCATTTGCCTCGCATATCGTATATGCTTTATCAACATATACCATGTCGCTTTCAGAACGAATTGAATCCATCCCAAGCTTAATAATTTTAGGAACTAAAGAAGATCTAATTTGCGGATATTGTCCAGGCTTAATGACAACAGGCGTCTTAGATATATCTCCAGTGAGTAAAACACCCTTTCTTTTAAAGTTACTAAACCAGCTAGTTACATACTCGTCTGATTTATCGGTAAATAGTAATCCTGTTTTTTTAATAAGTAAGTTACCAAATTCGTGTAGGTTTAACTTATACTCGGTTGCTTTATTTAAACCAAAACCGATTTTTACATGGCTATGCTTAGACATTAAAAAGCGGCTAGGTTTCCAGATTGTTCTCAATTCCCGGAAAACTTTTCCCAGCTCATTTTGAAGAAAAAATATAAACGCTCTTGGAAATTCATCTACATATGAATGCACCGTTTTGATTGTCATCTCTTTAACTTCATCCTTTGTACGCTTGCTAGTTGTCTTAGTAAGAGACACCTTCTTATTACGCTTTGATCTGCCCATCAGTAAAAATCTAAAATTAAAAGATGGCATGAAAAATGGCTTAGCAATACTCAATTAAGTGATAAAAGATAATAGTAGCATTCGCAAATGAAGTGAACTGTTTGAGTTTACGAGATATAAATGCACTTTCCAAATCAGATTGTAAGAATATGCATGTCAAACTAACGATAAACTTGTTGCTAACATATTGTAACGATAACTTCGGAAGTATCGAACAAAGAAATGCCAAGAGTAACCTTGAAAATTAATCGTATAAGGGCCAATGCATCCTTATTCTGATACATCGTCTGTTATTTATTATTCAATTCATAAAAATTGATTTTTATTTTTAATTTAAAATTTTAAGTTGATATAAATTATAAAATTTAAACAATTATTAATTATTTACTATTTAATTAAATTTTATTTAGCATCATTTTTAATATATAAATAATATAAAATACGTAGATTCAGTAGCTGATCTGATATATATATGGTAAAATAATTGAATTTGAGAAACACTTTAACGACGGTATGGTGTAGTATTAGGACTAGTAAACTTTAAATTGTGTCTTTCTGATTTTTTAATCAGATTTTTTACTTGTTACGAATTACTTCACTCTGATTATTTCATCCTTACATTTTGATTCATATTTTGAAATTTAAAATTTGAGTTGTATTTGAAAGAAGCCTTAAATGAATTAAAACAAGGAATAAAATAAATACAGTTCATTAAAATATAGTGATGGTTCTCCTGTCGACTCCGCAAAACAAGCCGCATTTCCTCGTAACACCGCTGCGCTAACTCGCTGCGTGAGGAAACTCATTGTCCGATTATATCCGGTCGACCGAACTAATTTTTTCTCAGAAGCTGCAAAAAAGCCACTGAGCTGGTACCAACTGCTCCCAGGGTTTCGATGGCGCTCGAAACAAACTTGTACTATCACTCATCTAAGCCGCTATATTTGGCACGCTTCACAAGTTCAGAATGATCAGCAACGGAACTTGCAGAATGTACTGCGCGCTATGTGACTGGCTAAAAGAGTGTTTGGGCATGCAAATTCTCAAATAAGCACTCGCTCTGCCTCCCATGACAGTAACGAAACCCCGTCGGGTCGCTTGCCGTCATCTCTAGTCAAACCGACAGGTTCCAATCTGGATGAAATTCCTGCTTAGACTAGGACCATTCTCACGATCTCATCGACCGCTGAATGGCGTACGTTTCTGCATTTGTTTTGTTGCAGTCTAGCGCATGGACGCTGTTTTTCCATACCGATTTTCCGCATATACATCGATGTGGTTGATCACATTGAACACCAAGTCTGAGTGCAACTGCGGTGAACAATGATTGGTCATCAAGCCGGGTGCCAACGGAAGCTATCGGTAATGCTTCGATGATAGCTCCAGACTATTTTGAGGCGGTAGCAATGATGCGAGACGAGATTCGAGACTAGTTGCCTTGTCGACAAGCTTTTGATGACACGCATCATAATAGTCTCTCATCCATCGTTTTTGAAGGGTTGGCTCCGATGGGATGGTTGCCTGAAATTCAGCGGAACAATGGCCTCCAGCTTTTTCAAAGTATGGGTCTGGTAAGAGTGGATGAAGTGACGGGCAGTTTCCTAACAGTCTCTTGGTTAGCTCTCAAGACGTCCGAGTCTGATCGGTAAGGTAGTCTGCCGCCACAAATCATCAAGAAGTGGCACATTCAGCACAATGCTCAGTAAACGACGGACTTCTACGTCAAATGAGTGTAGTTCCTTGCTTCCAAATCAGGGGGAGCATCGAAGGTGGAAAGCTATTTTCGGAAGGCGGAGCAAACTTCACAGAAGTAGGAAAACGTCATGGGTATTTAAATCGAAAAGTCATTTTCCTGCGTTATGTAGCTCGTTAACGGCTTTACACAGAGCTCCCTCAATATTAGCTTGACCTCCTAGAGGAGCTCCAATAGCGTAGCATCTTGAGGTGAAACTGTCTGGCACACAGTTAGTTGGCATATAATGTATCGGCTAAGATTTAGGTTGCATGTGATTACCTCACACTTTTCGGAATGTAACTCCAATCAAATTTCAAACCCCGCTGTCTTAACTTTTCGAATGTCTGAGAGGATGTGGCTGCAGTAGCGCTCAGATAGCATGTATTCAAGTACCAAATATTGATGCTAGACTCCAGACTGTGTGCTAGAGCGTTAATTGCCAGGCAGAAAAGCATTGGGCCCAATAAATCACCCTGTTGGATGCCTTCGCAGAATATAAAGTGCTCACTACCAAATATAAGAATACTCGGGAGGGCGTAGCACAGATTAATGAATTGTAGGATCTATGGAACATGGCGCGCGACGTTAAGCAAAAATGTATCTCTGCTTACGCAATTGAAGGCATTACTAAAATTCAGTTTAACCATTGCTTGGTTTCGGATTGCGATGCCGCGCAGAAACGCACGAGAGGTATGTACTGCTTCCTCGACACCGCATCGTACGCCGACGCCTAACTGAACCGGAAGAAGTTGATCGACAATTAACTCGGTAGCAAGCTGGCTTGCGAGCTGGGCGGCTAAGCGATGATTGGTAAATCCCACTGCAATCGGTCGAATGCCACTGTCTTTTTTGTGAAGGCGAGTAGTCTGCCTCCACAAAGAATTTTGGCAACATTCCGCTCAGGATAGTCGAAATCAAGTTCTCCAATGCCTTAAAAAGTTGAATCGCAGGCGCGCCCACAGAATGCCCCAGGTCTCGTAGGTGCATAGGACTCAGGTCATCCTGGCCTGCTGCTGAAGACGGCGGGAAGGACTGTATTGTTGATGATAGTGACCCGGCAGTAACAACCATTCCGCACTCGGGTTCTAGATTAAAAGACCACATATATGTTGTAAGACGTCGAGGAGGATGCTTCGCCCTCAGTGCTGATATAAGTATTTCGTCGTTTTGCAGCAGTGTAGCGTCACTGCATACCATTCGAACTGCTCCACGAATGTCACCGTCTTCAATTTTTTTCGATACCTGTCGACGTAGCTGATCTCCGTAAGTTTTATCAGAATAACCGCTGCTTTGCTGTTGATTATTATTCAGGTCTTCAATTGGAAGCTGATATCTGGCACAAGCGTCGCGAATATTCTCTGCGATAGATCAAATACGGAGAGTTCTGAATCTTCTTTGGCACAGAACGCAGCAACAAAACAAAAATGTCAATCATGTGTTGAGAATGTGTGAACGAAGGAGGTGTTTGAATCTGATAAAGAAGGTAGCGGGGCGGACTCGAGAGGGAGTTGATTCCATGCGAGTAGGGCGGCAACAAGGAAGGATCGGACATTGTAATTGTTGGAGTAATTGGGAACGTGGAGTAAGATGGTATGACGGGAACGCAGCGATAGCGAGGTGGGGCGAGTGTCGTCTAAGAAAGGAAGGTTGATGAACAATGGGGAGCCGACAGCGATGAGACGAAAAGTTATGAAAAGGCGGAGTTTGATGCGGATGTGAATGGCGGGCCAGGGTAGCTGGGCAAGATATGTGGATGTGGTCGAAGCTACGGAGACGAAAGAGCACTCGAACTGCGGAGTTGATTATTCATTGTAGGGGGTAGGATGATAGATTTTGGAGAATTGGCGAAAAGGCTGAGGCAGTAATCGATTTTAGGGAAAAGAAGCGATGGAAGAAGAAACATACAGGAACGGAAGTCGATAAGGAGGCGTATACGACGGGTCACGGAGAATTAAGTTAGACGAGTGGACCGTGTCACGAACGAAGGGTTTAAGAGAATCATCGAAATGGAATCCTAAGAAAGTATGATTGTGAACTACGGGGATGATTGATGATGCAAGAGATACAGGGGGAGGAAATATGTTAGGTTGACGGGGGAGGATCCACATTATTTTAGACTTGTCTGGGTTTAGAACGAGACGAAGATGGAAGGGACGTTTGTAGATAGAAGAAAGACAGTTGGAGGCAGAAATGACGATATTGTGTATGCGATGAGTTGAATATATATTCTAGGATTTTTCAAAATTTGAGTTGAATATATATTCTTGGATTTTTGTTACAAAAGTTTAATTTTACTAAAACACTTGATACTATATTTTTAAATTTTTAAATTTTGCTTGTGCGAGTCACTATTCGAGATAGAAAAATAATCGTTCAAATTATAATATGATGACTTTAAAATAAGATTTGCATGACTGAATATATTTGAATCGACTGAATATATCAAATACAATCAAGATCACGGTTTAAATTTAGCCAAAGCATATAAATTTGGTAACTCCGACTTTATTGTTAATCTCAACTTAATTATCTGCTGGGGATCTATAAAATTTCAGTTCGCGATTTAGACCTTCGAGTACAACGAGATAAACTAAGTATTAAAATTTGAGTCTACAAATGCCTATAAAATGCTAATTATGACGCATAACATTTTATTGTAAATCCAGCAGCTTTGTTGTATCATATGAATATTGTTTCGTGTGCAAATCACGTTTAATTCAATAAATTAAAGTCAGTGTATTAGATTAAATAATATCAGATGAATTCAATGTATCATATTAATATCTCTAATATTTATAATATCAAATTAATTCAACGAATTAAGTCAAGGTATTAGACGGTAAAAACTTATCTCGCCAATAGACAAAATCGATAGAAATAGTAAAATCTAACAATTAGAACGAGAAAAGTATTCATTTAAACACGGACGCGTAAAACTGATATTTCGATAGCAGTTGCAATTATATTCAAAAAAATCAGAATTGAGTAGAAACTCGCATGACACGAGACCGAAAACTGCTCAATTAAAATGTGCTGCATTAAGAAAGTATAGCAGCCAGTAAAATATGATACTAAAAAGTTTTATAACAATTTTATTTTTCTAGATTTCAATCTTTAAATCTTAGTAGACATGAAAATCGATAACATAAATGTGATGGTCGTGGCAACGTCACTAAAAATGCGTAAACATTTATATATTATAATATTTAGATAAATTGCCCGATCGTGTCTTAAAATTCCCAATAATTTAATTATTTAATAAAATTAAATCGTAGTGTATTGTAATAAGTGGTGATAATATTCACACAATTGACACCAAACATTATTATTATTCATGCTCCATCGTATGCCAATCGAAGCCCTCATAGTTTGTTTGAGTATCATCACAACAGAAAGCAGGCCAAATATTTAGAGCGAGTATCTAGGGTCGATCGTGCTTCATTTATTCCGGTTATTTTTTCATCGTCTGGCGGAATCAGTAGAGAGTCACATGCATTGCTTAAGAGAATAGCGTCAATACAGGCCTTAAGAGGGGACAATAACTACAGTGATTGTATCGCTACGTTACGTCGAAAGATCGGGTTTGGTCTAATAAAATCAAATTCTTGGTGTTTTCGATGCTGTCGTCAGAGGTCTGAAGAGATATAGTTAGAATATATTTATAATGAGGTCAAACTTTTTGTCTAGTATTTGACTATTTGATTTGTCTTGTGTTCAATGTAATTTTGTGTAATAATAATAAAAATTATTATCATTATTGCTAGTTTGAACTTTCTATACACTATACATTAGATTTTGTCAACAACTGATTACATTTAAAAGTCATTCATTATAAAAAACAATCATTACTAGTCTGTGTATTGTTAATACAATTTGTAAGTTAAAATCGAATACTTACAATAATGATGCCTAAAGGACGTCCTGACAGTGTATTGAAATGCTGCAATTGCAATGGACAGGCTGCAAAATGCAAAAACTGCAAATGTGTTAAGGCCGGTCGAAAATGCACAACATGTAGAGTGGGCGGATGTATCAATAATACGGATATAAGCACATCGTTCGATGTATGTATTTTAACTGGAATTCCGGAAAATAATATATACAGAAACGCTATAGAATCAGAATCTTCGCAAAGAAATGCATATCAAAATCATGCAAACAGAACAGTAATTACTGATGCTACTCAGATTGTATCTGTGAATAATGGAATTTCTAATAACTTAGAAATTTGTAATATTGAGGGGATATATCAAGTGGCTATTCAATGGAAGCCAAATATCATGGTGCTCCCTCGATGTTCTGCAAGTAATACTATAATTGATACTATCGCAAACTTCTATTTCGATGTTGCACGAAAAAATAATAATGAGAACTCTGTTCTCAAGTCTGCTACAGTTTTTTTACAATGCGTTCTCCAAAGAATTCCATCGAAAAAAGTTAACGTGATTCGAAAAACATTAGAGAACAGACTGGCTTTGTGGTCAACAAAAAATATAAAGAGCTTTTTGACGAGGCCAATTACCTACAAGTAGCTTTTAGTGAACCTAGAAAAAATTCACATATGACGGATTGGAAAAAGAATTATGTTAGACTAATGTTACGAGGGAAAGTTGCTGCAAGTTCCGCGATTCTTGATAACAATGATTCGTCAGGTCCGCTAGGCCCTAATGTTATGGTTGGATCTTCATCTGTCAAAGAAGTGCTTGAAAATCTACACCCTATCCCAGAAAATCTACATCCTGATTCTCTTCTGTCATCACCAATTCATGGAGCGATCACACATCACTCTGTACGCTTCACGCAAATTGACGAAGACGCTATCATCAAAGCTTGTAAAAAGACTAACGGAAGTGCAGGACCGTCAGGATATGATTCGAATCTATGGAAATTCATGCTCACAGGCTTCGGAAATCATTCACGTAACCTTGCCAGGGCTTTGGCTGAATTCACAATTCGATTAACTACTGATAAAATTCCTCCTGGTGTTCTTGATGCGTTTACGACATGTAGGCTTGTCGCTATCCCTAAGAAATCTGGGGGCATAAGACCGATAGGAGTGTGTGAATTTACGAGACGCATAGTATGTAAAGCCATACTTGAAGTGGTAAAATTCGACTTGCAAGACGTGGCTGGAAAGAGTCAACTGGCAGCATCACAACGTGGCGGAATTGAGTTTGCTATTCATTCCATCAAATCCGCATTTATGTCGAATAAACAACGCTGTGTTCTTGCCGTGGATGCTTCTAACGCATTTAACTCTTTAAATCGACAAGCTGCTATTCATAATATACAATACATTTGTCCTTCGTTGGCTTGTGTTCTTGCAAACACTTACAGAACTGACGCTCAACTAGTGCTTGGCGGTACAAGCATATTTTCTCGAGAGGGGTTCACACAAGGGGACCCTTAGCTATGGCGGCTTTCTCCATGGCATCACTTCCGTTGATCAACAAAATTAAAAACAGTGTTCCCAGCATCACACAAGTTTGGTTTGCGGATGATGCAAACTTTGTCGGTACTATTGACGAGTTAAATATAGTATGGAATGTATTGAAAAGCGATGGACCTCAATACGGATATTTCGTTAACGCTAAGAAAACACAACTGCCTACTCATCCATCTGAAATGAAGCAAGCATGCCATTGAAAGAAATTGGAATATCATCGGATGGTATTATGATACTTGGCATTCCTATAGGCACTACCGAGTATGTAGATTCGGTTGCACTTGATAAATCTCAAAGTTGGACTCGTCTACTTGATCGTTTAGTAGAAATAGCCAAAGTTGATCCACATGTATCTTATATCGGTCTTACAAAATCAGTACAATGTAAATGGACTCACTTTTTCAGAAATACAACATTTGAATGCGGGCATTTGTCAACGCTGTTGACCATACTAAAAGACAAGCTTTTACCATCTTTAACAAGTCGAACCTTGAATCATGATTGGTGGACAATATTGACCTCACCTCTTAAACTAGGAGGTCTAGGCGTATTAGACCCCATTTTCACATCCACACTGGAGTATGAAAACGCACAACTAATCTGTAATACTTATGATTCTGAATATACAGGAGAAACTCTGCGACAAGTACAAGCAGATGTTATAAAAAGTATTTCTTGTCAACGAATTAATGTTTACAAGAACCGTTTAATTGATGTCAAACAAAGGGCTCAACAAGCAGTATTGAATGCAATTAACCATGCTACTCAGAATTGCGCTTCATCATGGCTAAGTGCGCTTCCTCTAGCCGTTGATAACTTTCATCTCCATTCTTATGAATTTAGGGATGCCATATGTTCCAGATATGGATGGAATCCACCAGATCTAAACAAAAAAACATGTATATGCGGTACAACAAATGGCATTATTCACGCATTATCATGTAAACGCGGTGGTGTACCAATAATCCGTCACAACGATATTCGGAACACGATCGCTTATGCATTATCAGAGATATGCCACGGCGTCGAAGTCGAACCAACTTTGCAAAAGATTCCAGACAGCTTAGAATTCATGAATAATTCAACAACGAAAAATAACAATGCGCGCCTAGACATTTCATGTTATGGACTACAGGACAATCGATATGAGCGGACGTTTTTTGACGTCAATGTTTTTTCAGTACATGCTCCGTCATATGCCAGCAGTTCGCCTCTCGCCGCCTTTGAATATAATGAAAATCGCAAAAACAGCAAATACAATGAAAGAATTGTCAGTGTGGAAGAAAGCAAGTTTATACCATTAATTTTTTCATCATCAGGAGGAGTTGGACCGCGAGCTCTTAAGCTACTCAAGGACATTGCCTCGATATCATCGAGGTTAAAATCAGAAAAATATAGTGATGTATTGGTTCACCTTAAACGCAAGATTAGCTTCTCGATTGCACGTGCTTCTTCACTATGTCTGCGAATGCCGCGATCAAGTAGAAGACATCCAATCTTTCCTGACAATAAATCTCATTTATAGGCCCGTTTACGGGAACCTAATTTCTGTAAATTAACTTTTCTTTTTTAATAAATAATATTACAAAAAAAAAGTTTGAACTTTCTTAAAAAATATTTTGGTTTCTAATAAACATACATTTGAGATAAAATAACATACAAACATCTTACACGGATATTGCAAAAACGATTTGTTCGCTATGGTTGATTATAACTGACGTATCCAATTTCGTTTTGTTCTACAAGTAAATCTACAGCACTTCAACGAAGCCGTACGCCCAGGGTAAACCCGGAGTACTTCTTTTTATTCGAAAGTTGCTTACAGCCAAGATGATGAGGAATCCGCGTTTAAACTAGTTTCTGTCTTCCCTCAATTAATTCTCCAAAAAAATAAGTCTAAGAAAATTTCAATTATACGGAAAACCTTAGAGCGTAGATTGTCACTGTGGCAAAATTGTCGATATATAGAACTATACGAAGAAGCCATGTATCTTCAGGTGGCCTACAATCAATCAACAAGGAATGGATCGACTTTGGATTGGAAGAAGCGTTTCAGTGGACTGATGACTCAAGGAAAAATTGCAGCAAGCACCTCTGTGCTTTCTAACCAGGTGTCGACTGGAGTTTTATCACCAGATTATATTATTGACGGCAGAACTGTTGAGAGTGTGCTCAATGATTTTCATTCGATGCCATCCGAAATAAATGAAGACGTATTGCTGTCGAAGCGATTTCACCGAGCTGCATACCACCACGAAGTTCGATTCAGAGCAATTGATGATGAATGTATCATACGCGCATGTAAAAAGACAAAGGGTAGTGCTGGGCTATCTGGACTTGACGCATTAGCATGGTGTAATTTACTGACTCGTTTCGGAAAACAGTCGCTTTCTTTGGCACGAGTACTAGCAGATTTCACTTTTAAGTATAATAACCGACAACATTGGGCCTGGTGTTCTTGATGCGTTTGTTGCTTGCAGATTAATAGCATTACAAAAGAAAAAAGGGGGTGTTATGCCAATAGGTGTATGTGAGGTAGTGAGGCGTATTGTATGTAACGCCATACTTGAGGTAATTCGAGTGGATATTCAGGAAGCTGCGGGGTGCGACCAATTATCAGCATCACAACGAGGTGGAATTGAGTACGCCATTAGCTCAATTCGTGAAACGTATTGTCATTCCGAGGATTGTTGCGTCCTTGCCGTCGACGCTTCGAACGCATTCAACGTATTAAATCGCGCAGTATCACTCCATAATATTCAATATGTTTGCCAATCGCTATCAAACACTTTGAATAATATTTCTTCGAGGCCTACACAACTCGTTCTTAGTGGGTCCAGCTTATTCTCATCCGAAGGATTCACTCAAGGCGATCCATTGGCAATGGTCGCTTTCTCAATGGCATCGCTGCCACTCATCGATATAATTGCCCATGAAGTACCTGGTATAAATCAAAAATGGTTCGCGGATGATGCAAATTTTGCTGGAAAACCTCAAAATCTAGTTCAGGTGTGGAATATTCTAAAAAACATGGGACCAAAATTTGGATATTATGTAAATGCTTCTAAGACCAAAGTCTTAGTTCACAACGTAAATCAATACAATCTGTTTCCCGATGATATTACTTGCAAGTCCATAGATGGAATCACTGTTCTTGGAGTTCCTATTGGGTTGGTCGATTTCGTTTCTTCTGCTACAAAAGTGAAGTTTGATCATTTGGGCTCGTTGTACTCGTGATTGGCAGAGGTTGCCTCAATTGACCCTCATGCTGCTTACTCATGTCTAACAAAATCTCTACAGTTTAAGTTGACACATTATATGAGATCCGTGCTATGCAATGAAGTTGAAACAGAATCAGTAAGTATTGCTTTAAGAGAGCGATTATTTCCCATACTTCTCGGACGCAATCTCTCGGACGAAATGATTTCAATGGTAACACTTCCACTTAAGATGGGTGGCATGGGTATCAGTGATCCGGGGATTACATGCGTCCTTGAGTTTAATTGCGCGAATATGCTTCTAAATACATATGAGTCGGGCTTACTTGGTGATTCGTTTTATCGTTATCAAACTGAAGTGCTTCGGGGGATATCAGAAACTCGGAGTGTCTTTTTCAGAGATCTGAAACAACAAGCCAAAAACAGAATTGATTACTTAACCAATAATTGTATCGAGCATGCGTCACATGCAGGGGCTTCGTCTTGGCTAAGTATCCTGCCCATTAAATCTGAAGATTATCACTTGACTCGAAGGGAATTTACAGATGCTGTAGCCTCGAGATATGGTTGGAAACCAACAGATGTCAAACAGGACTGCATTTGCGGTGCTAAGATGGACATTCGTCATGCAATGTCGTGCAAACGAGGAGGCTTTCCCAGTATCAGACATAATATTGTGAGGGATATTATAGCTCATTCGCTTGCAGGATGCTCTTTTGGGGTTGAAGTCGAGCCACCGCTTTCCATCGTTCCACTGAGTGTTAAATTTGAGGTTTGTACAACAACTCGTGACACCGCTGCCAGACTGGATATTGTTTGCACCGGCCTCAATGACAATCGTTTCGAGCGCACGTTTTTTGACGTGAGTATTTTCTCTATACATGCTCCATCGTATGTCGAAAAGAGTCCTGCAGCAGCATTTCGTTATCACGAGAACCGTAAAGATGCAAAATATTGTGAAAGAGTTGAAACGGTCGATCAGGGAAGATTCATTACCCTAATTTTCTCCTCTTATGGTGGGATCGGTAACAAAGCAATTTCAACTATCAAGACGATAGCATCCGCAACAACACGACGGTCCTCAGATTGCTATGCAGACATAATCGCTCGCTTGCATTCCAAAATATCAATTGCGATTGCTCGCTCAGCATCAGCAAGCCTGCGATTGCCGAGATCAACCAGCCACTCGCCGATATATATATCAAGCCGACATCGGACGCTTGATTGGAGGCATAAGGTGGTCATTAAGATGAAACTACAACAATTAAATTAAGGATTTGTACGTTTGAACTGAAGGCCCATTTGCGGGAACCAATTTTGTACAATTTAAATAAATAATTATATTAAAAAAAAGTTTGAACTTTCTTGGCTGCTTAATAAACTACTTACAATCTAAAGTAAATACACAAATTACAATCTAAAGTAAATACATATACAACAGCCGATTAAAAAAAGCAGAACAAAAAATTTAAAGAGCATAAACACACAAGACATATATACACAAACGATTATCCAGGAGTGCGCAGCCTCTACGCATAAAAACTTTGTGAATTCGGATTGACCACAAGTATTCATCTAACATGGTGAGAGGTAAACCCTCTAGTGAGAGTATGTTGCCAATGTAATGACCCCTCTGCTGTCTGTAAGGGATGCCGCTGTGCCAAGGCAAATAAATCGTGCGTAAACTGTCGCGCAGTTGGTTGCAAAAATAAACATACAAGGCCTGTCCAAATAAACCACAATCTCAATGCAAACACCATTCCGACAAGAAGCGCATTGTTGACCGATTATCACATCACTGCCATTCCCATCGCGGACACGTCCGGTAGCAATCTCCCATGCAATAAAAAATCAATAAATGAACTATATAACATAGTCATTCACTGGAGACCTAACCTGATCATTTTACCTCGATGTTCCGCTAGCAATGAGTTCATCAACATTTTAAGCAATTTTTACGATAGGGCAGCCGATGACGTCAAGCGTACTGAAGTCGAGCTACGAACTGCAACAATTTTTTCACAGTGTGTACTGCAAAGAATTCCCTCCAGAAAAATCACTCTAATCCGTAAAACATTAGAACGCAGACTAGTATCCTGGAAGGCAAAAGATTTTGATGTAATTTTCGAAGAAGCACAGTTTATTCAAGACAACCTAAAGTTGCGACGTCCAACGAAGCGACTAAGCTGGATATCACAATACCAAACTCTAATGACAAAAGGCCGCATTAGAGCTGGAACATGGATTCTGGAAGATAGCCTCGAGTCTGGTGTTCTACTCCCTGACCATATTATAAATGGTGTTTCTGTGCTATCTTTGCTCGAAAACCTGCATCCCGATGCAATTTCAGCTCCTCCTGATGTGCTGTTATCGTCTCCATTTCCGGGTTCCAAAACCCATCACCCCTGCCGCTTCTACGCCTTAGATGAGACATCTATTATTAGATCAAGCAGACAAATCAAAGGTGCAGCAGGTCCGTCTGGGCTTGATGCGGCGTCTTGGTCACAAATGCTTGCAGATTTCGGCTCTGCTTCAAGCTCACTAGCCAAGGCCATAGCCAGGTTTGCTATTTTCGTTGCCACTGTGGAAATCCCGCCTGGCGCCCTCGATCCTTTTACTGCATGTCGTCTAGTCGCACTCGAAAAAAGTCAGGAGGAGTTCGGCCAATTGGAATCTGCAATACCGTCAGACGTATCATTAGTAGAGCGATCCTTGCTATAATTCGCAACGATGTACAAGACGTGGCAAGAGTTACACAGCTAGGGGCCTTGCAAAGATGTGGCATCGAATTGGCCATTGAGAAGCTAAAAACGAAATTGAACCTATCTTCCGATATGTGTATTATGACAATAGACGCTACGAATGCCTTCAACCGGATAAACCGTGCCGTGGCACTTCACAACATAGCATATGTATGTCCGGCTCTCTCCTGTTCACTGCGCAATATTTATTCTAGTCCTTCTGAGCTTACAATTGGCGAAAACGGCATTTTCTCAGTCGAAGGATTCACCCAAGGTGACCCATTTGCGATGGCTGGATTTGCAATGACATCTCTTCCTCTTATCGAAACGATAAAACGCCAAGTACCATCCGTTTATCAGATATAGTATGCCGATGACGCCAACTTTGTCGGACCACTGGATGTGTTGAGGCAAGTTTGGGATGCCCTTAAAACAGAGGGACTGAAATTCGGCTATTTTACTAACCCACACAAATCTAGTATTCTGTCTTACTCTCCGAAAAATAATGATCTTCTCCCTGATTCTAGTATCAATTCAACAACAGCTGGCATAGATGTTCTGGGAACCCCAATTGGTTTTGACGATTACAAACAATCTTCTACCGCAATCATGTTTGCAAAATGGAAAGCTCTTGTCGAGCGTCTGAGTATGGTGGTCAGAATCGACCCACACGTAGCCTACGCTGGCATGGTTCACTCGATCCAGTCGAAATGGATTCACATAATGCGCACATGCCGCTCAGTCGACAAAGTGTGGTCCGACCTCGAAGAATTTATCAAATCGCAATTGCTGCCTCTTCTGGCAACTTTCAAGCCGAACAAGGAGATGACGGATATTTTGTGCTCACCTCTTGAATTTGGAGGTATCGGGATAAACTCGCCAACTTTCGTTGCCACACTTGAACAAGCATCAGCGACAATGTTGGTTTCCTCATATGTCGATTAAGTGACTGGCGACAACCTACGAAAAAAACAAAATGCAATCCTCCGCGAAATCACTCACTTCCGGTTCAATTCACACCAAGAACGCGCCTCAAATATTATTAGCAAACTAGCCCCGGTCACCCAGAATTCCATTAAACATGTAGCATACCACGGTGCGTCTTCTTGGCTAAGCGCCTTACCACTGCGACAAGAACAATTCTATTTGTCAGCAAACGAATTTCACGACGCACTTAATGCACGGTATGGCAGTATCGAGCCTGAGATTGAAACGTGTAATTGTTACTGTGGCTCGAAGATCAATCTTCCCCATGCACTATCATGCAAACATGGTGGTCTTCCGATTATTCGCCATAATGCGGTCCGGGACGCTATAGCATCAGCGCTAAGCCAAGTTGCTCACAACGTTGGGATTGAACCGGAGTTATCGAACGTTCCCGAGAGCACCCGCTTTGAAAATCCAGCGACTACTACCAAACAATGTGCCCGTCTGGATATTGTCTGCTCCGGTTTACACGGATCTCGATTCGAGCGGACGTTCTTCGACGTCAATGTCTTTTCTTCTCATGCTCAATCGAACACAATACGCAGTCCTGACAACGCTTTCGATTATAACGAAAAAAGAAAAAAATCCAAGTACCTCGAAAGAATCCGAAGGATAGAAAACAGCTCCTTTATCCCGCTCGTCTTTTCAACATCAGGGGGTTTCGGCAAAGAAGCTAGTATGCTAGCAAAGACTATTGCGACCGCTTTAGCTCAACAAGGACACATACGCTACAGTGATATAGCTATTAGACTAAAAAGAAAAATAAACTTCGAAATTGCTCGGTCAACATCGGCCTGTCTCCGGAGTCCATGGTCAACACGAGGTACTCCCTTGCGTAGTACATTCAAACACCCAGCCGACTCGTCTTCGTAGCTGTATCCAGTATCCAATTCAGCAGTTTATTGCTCGACATTTTTGGACCCATTTGCGGGTAACCTTGATTGTATGCTTTACTAAAACAAATTTTTTCGCATTAAAAAAATTATTATTATTATTATTTCGACAAACAGACGAGCAAAGCTCACAGTTGCGCTGTTAAAAAAAAGAAAAAGTAAAGAAAAAAAGACTCACAAACAAAAGTCAAAAAAGTTCATGTTTGAATGCTGAAACCGATCTTGAGTTGACAATTTCTTCACTTAATCGGATCCACTTACCTACGATTCGGTGTCCAAATTGTACAGTTTTAGAGCGTATAACTCGGCGATGGGCTAAAGTAAAATTGTGTCCACGCAAAGCCCGACTTTTCCGAACAGTCATCAATTCTCTTAAGACGTAATTTCCCTTGTGTAAAGCTTCCCATGTTGAACACATATCTCGCCGAAACCGAAGGTCGCTTATAGAAACCATACCAAGTTTTTTTAGCCTTTCATTATAAGGTAAGGCTTTAACTGAATTTACGAGCTTTGTTGCCCGGCGCAGCACATTTTCAATTCTACTTTTCTCGTATACTGTTCTTGGGAACTAACATTGTAATGCATAGGTAAGATAACTGATCACAAATGCGTTGGCGAGTGCTCTAAATGAAACTGGACTCAACACACTAAAAGTTCTACGAATCATCCCAACCATTCGATTTGCTTTCGAGCAAGCCAACTCAGTATTCCAACTAGTCGAAAAATCATTCGCAACTACTATTCCAAGGTCGCTAAGACGAGTTACTACTTTAATGTTCTGATCCTCAAGATGATAAGTTGGATACACACTATGACTGCGTGATTGTAAACGCATACAAGCACACTTTGATATATTCATTGACAGACCATTCATATAAGCCCAGTTAGAAATGCTGTCGATATCCGATTGAACTAGCACCGTGTCCGAATCTGACCGGATAGCCTGCCAAATTTTTAGGTCGTCTGCATATAAAAAGAGTGTGAGTTCAAAATGGAAGGAAGGTCATTAATGAAAATACAGAATAACAATGGGCCGAGGACCGAACCCTGCGGAACTCCAACATTGACCGGATAAGGATCAGAAAGAGAACCATTTACAACAACCTGATAGAATCTGTTAGATAAAAATTCTTTTATCCAGCGAATAATAAGTGGATCAATGTTTAGAGTACGCATTTTCTGAATCAAGATGTCATGTGGAACCATATCAAACGCTTTTGAAAAATCAAAAAATACTATATCAACATCAAAGCCCTTATCAACTAACGAACCCCAGCTATTCTGGGCAATCAAGAGATTAGTGATTGTTGAGCGATCACTTCGAAATCCATGTTGATTGTTACACAATAATTTGTTGGATTCTAGATAATCGCTTAGAATGCGGTATATTATCCTTTCCAAAACTCGACAGAATACACACGTTAGACTTATCGGGCGATAAACATCATATTTTAAGTGGATATACGTGTAAAGTCATCGTTGCAATTGAAATTGTTATGACTATTTATATTCTGCACGTTGCTTCAATTCAATATTTTTAAGCGATCATAAGTACGCTACATTTCAGTATTAGTGAACCTCATCAGCTACTGATCCAATACCTGCATGTCACGTTTCAATCCTTATAATGTTGGCTGACGATTATTTAACTAATCTGTTGTGTTGACAATATTATTGAATGAAATACTATTCATGTCGTCAATACCACGCCAACCGTGTATCAACTGCAGAAGTCTCATCTGTCCTTATGTTCTTGTCCAACAAAACGTCACCTGCCGATCCTATGCCTACCCACATACTTAAATCCATATGCTCATCGATATCCCCTTTTCTCACAACCTTGTTTAACTCGTCCATTTGCAGTTGTATCTTCCCTTCACACTGGAAATCCGCAATCGTTCGTCCCCTTCCTAAAAAGTAATAGCTCGATCCATCTCTTCCTTCTAGCTAACGCCCCATTTCACTCATCCATACTCTTTCTACGCTCTTAGAACGCCTCATATTAATACATATCAACATTTATTCTCTTCATCCAATATGTACCCTACTTTCTAATACGCTTTCCATGAAAGTTTACAACGACCTACTAATTTCTCGTGACAAGGCTCTATATAGTGTCCTCATCTCCCTCGACCTCTTCTTCGCCTTCGACATCGTCAACAACTCCATCCTCATTTCTCGCCTTTGTTATGATTACGGCTTTTCCTCCTCCGTAGCATCGTTTGCCTCATATCTATCCGACCGTTCTTTTCGAGTATGTTCAAATTCATCATCTTCTCTCCCATTCCTATTTTCCGCGGAATCCCACAAGTTCTATAACTGTGAGAAAATATCGATTATTGTTGCAACTGGGAAGATAATCTTTAAAGTCCATGGAAATCCTTTCAAAAGGACGAGTGGCTTTGATGAGATGAGCAGGTTCTATCTGATGATACCGCGGTTTTATCCTCGCACATGTAGAACAGCTCGAAATAATCTGGCGCACATCAGAAACCGAGAATGGTAAATTCCTTGCTCTTACAAAGTGATGCAACCGTGTAACGCCTGGGTGGCAGTAGGTGTAGTGAATTTCCTTTAATTTGTTCAGATCGTTAGACGTACATGTCGAGCAAGTAATTTGGGATAGCGCGTCAGCAGTGCAATTCTCGGAGCCGGGACGATATACTATATCGAATGAGAACGCAGCCAGTTCCATCTTCCACTGAGTTAACTTTACGTTTTTGATTTGACTGCAAAGGGTCTTTTTGAAAATGATGGAAACGCTTCGTTGATCCGTTATCACCCGAAAATATTCTCCCAAAAGATAACGACGCTATAATTTCAAGGCTTCGACGATGGCTACCGGTTCTTTTTCAACCGACGAATATGTGCGAGCTTAGGCTTCGAGAAATTTTAAGAAAGCAACAAGGTGATCGTCTTGTGACAGAATTGCTCCGATTGCGTGATTAGACGCGTGTTTCCACTGTGAAACAGTGGAAACTGTTCTAGCTGACTACAATCTATACCGGTGTCGATGTCGAACCTGTGCTTACGGAAGTCCCGGTAGGAATGAACTTCGAGGTAACAATTACTACGAGTGATCAAATGCGAAAAATATATAGAACGTGTGATGTGTCTAGTATGAAACAAATTTGTGCCTCTCGTATTCTATACTTCTGGCCGTATGAGCAACAAGACGAGGATAGTATTAACGTTGATTGTCACAATCAAGGCCCAGCGCACGAAGGAGGACTATTGTGATATTTTAATTGGGCCTAAGATATGTCTCTCTTTCGCACTTGCGCTCTCTGCATATGCGTGCATGAGAGCGCCTCGGTCCTCCCGAGGGCTCCCTGTACAATACCTTAAGGAATCCTGAACGGAGGAAAACGGTCAGCCTGTCATCCTTGATGACCGAAAATCTAAGTACGTTTTCTCAAACAACTTTAACAATAGCCCAGTTATTACAGTGGAAAACGGTCATCCTTGCAGAACAATTTATCAGAAAGTATGACCACGGGAAGAATATCCTCAATCGCGGAGTAGTCTCACGAGCGAAATTGAAAATATACCCAAATTTGATTTAAATGACCCATTCGAGGGAACCCTTTACATGTAAATTATTTGAAAAATATTTTTTTGAAATAAAAATATTATTACAGGTCACGATATTATAATATGGGAATAATAACTTATGTTATCTACCTTGACTTTAAGTTATTACGTATCTATCTTATAATAATTAACAAACATTTAAACACTTAAAAAGGGTATAATTCATACTGTATGTTTTTTAAATAAATTTTATTTATAAAAAATATTGAAACTACTGGTGACGTGTATTAATAAGAAAGAATTTCATACAACTTTTTTTATTAGCAACAACAGGAAAGTATAAACCTACATGCTTTTTACAACCTTCGTCGGGAAGCTTAACCCGGAATGCATCCACCACAGACGCCTAGCCATTAACAAGGCGTTTCGACCTTAGTCTACTCATCACTACAGGGTGGTCTCATCAGTGTTGCCCTGTAGCTACACAACTTCGACAGTACTTAATTCTCAGCAAACCTCTGAAGTAAATCACTGAGTTGTATCAAAAGTTGTATGAAATTCTTTCTTATTAATATACGTCACCAGTAGTTTCAATTCATACAAGCACTATATGTGGAGTGACGAATCTAAGCATAGGCGCTAGAGCTTTGCTTGTGATTTGTTAGCTAGAAAGCTTTTGCACGTGCATTGTGCTTTAGCTGTATACAAAAGTGTTGCTTGTTAAGCAACCTTAGTAAGCTGATGAAGAAAGGAACGATATCACACGTGCTCTCCTGTGAAGCCACTGCTTACGCAAACCACACCAGATGTAAGGCTGGTCACCCGTGCCGGAGCGTGCGCTTTGTGATTTCCTTCAGAGGTTTACTGAGGATTAAGTACTGTCGAAGTTGTGTAGCCACATGGCCACAGTGATGAGACCACCATGTAGTGATAAGTATACTAAGATCGAAACGCCTCATAGGAGGCTAGGCGTCTGGTGGGCGCATTCCGGGTTAAGCTTCCCGACGAAGGCTGTAAAAAACATGCAGGTTTATACTTTCATGTTCGTGTTAATTAAAAAAGTTGTATGAAATTCTTTGTTAAAAAATTATTACAATAATAGCTCGTGTTGTCGAGTTCATTCGGCATTAGTACATACGCAATCGATGCTTACGGACAATCGCGCAAAAACTGGATGTGAAAAACTCAAAAACGTACGCAAGCGAAATCGTTCGGTTACGCCGGGAAATCGGGTCTTTACTTATGCGTGGCTTGTCAATGAGCATTAGGATGTCACGCTCCTTCATTATGTGCCCGAACCGAGCCCAGACTATTATAAACCAGTGATAAGAAAATAGTGAATAATTATAATGTACGGGCCCACATGCAGGTAACCTTTCAACTGTATACTATCTCGTTTTGTGTTTAAAAAAATTAAAATAAAAAAATGTTATCACCAATAACTAATTATTTGTGCATTCGCAATACTTATTTCTACAAAGGAGATACATCCTCAGCACTTGAGTGCATATTTGGTACGTCGCTTGATACCTATGGACAAAAACCGGGGAATTTGTCCAATTGACATTGGCGAAGTGATGCGCAGAATTACGGTTTAAGCAATATTACGGATCGTGCAAAGCAACTTGTCAGAAGTATGTGGACCTTTACAACTTTATGCGGGCGAGCGATGTGGTACAGAAACGGCAGTTCACTCGATTAGATCAGCCTTTGAAGCCTCGAAGAAAAACTGTGTATTACTCTTTGATGCGAGCAATGCATTTAACAGCATTAACAGGAATCTCACTCTTAAAAACATGCTATCTATATGTCCAGAGCTATCAAGAGTTCTGTGCAACACATGGGGAATGACAACTCTAACTGCTGACATGGACATACTATTCTCAGCAGAATGATTCACACAAGGGGATCCTCTGTCCATGCCTGCTTTTGCTGCCGCGTCGCAACCAGTAATTCAACGACTTCTAGATAGGACACCGAGTGTACTCCACAGGTGGTACGCAGATGATGGAGCTTCTATAGGTACACTAGAAGATTTAGAACGAGTATGGAAAGACACTGGAATTGGGACCGAGGTACGGTTATCACGTAAACCCTCAAAAATGTACAATTTTATTACACCAGATCGAACCTCATGATAATATTGCTTTATTCAATCATACGAAGATGCAAATATGTGAGAAAAATGTAAAATTCTTGGATAGCTTCATTGGGAATGATGTCTTTATAGAAACAAAAGCTAAAGAAAAATATCAGGTTGGCTCGATGTATTACATTCGATATCGCAAATGATAGATTTGGACCCACATTCCGCTTATGTAATGTTAATCAAACCGGTTTAGCTACAATGGAATTACATAAAACGTACATGTCAAGTTAAAGAAGAGTGGTTCTAACATGTCACGAAACATTTACATAAAGAACTGCTACCTAGCATGCTCGATCTGGAATGCATAGATAATGAAATGCGAAGAGTTATAGAATTACCGCTGAGAAATGGGGGATTTGGAATACGTGGATTGGAGAACTGGGTGATATCGAATTCCGCAATTCAAAATCGATAAGCCCGTCAATATTGGAGGGTGCTACAGGAACAGATCAACGATATAGACAGCATAGTATAATTGAACAGATTCGAACATCAAGCAAATCCAGAACAATTGGTGTACGTAATTACCTGATTGACTGTTCGGATTGAGATTTAAATACAATACTCATAAACGCTAGTATTAAAGGAGCATCTGCGTGGTGTTGCACCCGGTCAATCATAGTTCAGTAACGGCAGTATTTAAACTCGAATTTCACGATGCAATGGCAGTGAGATATGATTTAGAAAGGAAACTCGAGCTGAAAAAATGTGCATATGGGGAGGAATGTAATGTCACGCACGCCCTTTCTTGCAAAGCCAATGACATGACCATAATTCGTCATAACACAATCCGCGACACGATTGCAAACGAGCTAAGAAAGGTGAGTAAATACGTTGTCGTTGAATCTGTTTTACAACCTGTACCAGATTTAGTCACATTCGTGAATCCTGCAACGACTAAGGACACAAATGACAGAGCGGACATAGTGTTTAATGGACTTAATGGAAACTTGACAGAGCGCTCGTTCGTCGACATATGTGTATATAACAGCTTAGTGCCATCGTACTATCTGAAATCCGAATCCAGCATTTCAATTACCACGACAGCTAGTAAAGACAGAAATATGAGGAACGAATAGAGATAATTAAATGGGGTGCATTTCATCCCGTCGTATTAATCACAACAGGAGCAATCAAGCGAACGCTGATCAATTACTAAAAACAATGGCGCAACGTATGCCGACTACATCTTATTGAGGATACACGGATTTAATTTATTACTTAAGACAGGTGATATCAACACAAATGGCAAAGGCAGTGTCAATTGCTTTACGATTACGCTCTACCATGGATCAACGCAATGAAAGATGCCAGGACTTGAAAAGGAACGACTAAATATCTCCTTATAGACAACACATTTAGCTAACTTGTTACTCGGTATGGAATGTTTTACGGCTACTATGTGTATATGTTTTATTTAAGTGTTCTGAATAAATTATTATAAAAGAAATAAAAAATATAGTTTTCTGAATTGCAGTCCTATTTGCGGGACTCATTTCTTGTACATTTTTTGGAAAAAATATTATTATTAAAATAGTTATAATATTTTATTAAGTATATAATATTTTATTTAATAAGTATTTAATATTTTATTTATTAAGTATTTAATATTTTACTTAATATTTTATTAAGTAATATTTTATTAAGTATTTAACAGCTAAATACTTAATAAACAACATACAATCTAAAATACATACAAACATCCGTCACTGTATAATACATAATGTACAATACATAACGTACAATACATAACGTACAATACATAACATACAAGCTTAAACAATCACAATAAATCATACAAGAGTCATCCCAGGATAAAAGAATAAAATGGTTCCGGCCGTCGAACAGTTATGCCACGAGGCATCCCCTCTTCGATACAAAAGTGTTGTTCGTGCAATGGCGTGGTTGCCGAACAGTTATGCCACGAGGCATCCCCTCTTCGATACAAAAGTGTTGTTCGTGCAATGGCGTGGTTGCCAAATGATTGAGGTGTCGGTGCGCGAGATCGAAATCATGCCTTAATTGCTCAGCTCCAAACTGCCTGCGCAAAACTCAATGTGATCAGGAATTCAGTAATCACGGTAACAACTAGTTTCAAATTGTACAGGAGCTTCAACCCTCAAACGTACGAGCATCACACGATCCAAGATCCATGACAGAGATAAATTTGGAAAAATGCTCACTTGAAAGATAAAAGAATAAAAGGGCTCCGGCCGTCGAACAGTTATGCCACGAGGCATCCCCTCTTCGATACAAAAGTGTTGTTCGTGCAATGGCGTGGTTGCCAAATGCTTGAGGTGTCGGTGCGCGAGATCGAATAAACCATGTCTTAATTGCTCAGCTCCAAACTGCCTGCGCAAAACTCAATGTGTTCAGGAATTCAGCAATCACGGTAACAACGAGTTTCAAATTGTACAGGAGCTTCAACCCTCAAACGTACGAGCATCACACGATCCAAGATCCATGACAGAGATAAATTTGGAAAAATGCTCACTTGACATTGTGTACGACGAAATAATCCAATGGTGTCCAAATCTTTTTAAATTACCGATGTGTAGTGTAAGCAAGGAATTTCTTGTTCTGATTACAACGTGTTTCGATGACTTTAATAAAGCAAGAATATATCGAAATGATCCTTTAAAAAGGGCCACCGTGCTATGTCAAATTCTTTTGCAGAGAATTCCGACACGGAAAGTTAACCTAACTAGGAAAACCCTGGAATAGAGAATACTACTTTGTAGAAGAGGAACACTTAATGAGTTACTGGCAGAAGCACAATTTCTTCTAAAGTATCGGGTAAGTGAACTAGAAAAAGATGGGAAGATGCCTACATTAGATATGAAAAAGGCTGTCAATCTTATTAAATCTGGAAAAATCAGCAAAGCATCGCGATTATTAAAACAACGGTCTGGTGGTGGAATATTGTCATTGGGAACGGAACTTGACGGTATTACCGTGCTTCAAAAGCCAAGGAAGTTTCATCCTACTAACGCGTCGGCGTCTGACAGCCTGATGCTTAGAGATAGGTTGGATGGATGCGTGGAACATCATGCCTCACGATTTTATGATTTGACGCCAGAGGAAGTTATAACAGCAGCAAAACGAACACGCGGATCTGCTGGTCCGTCTGGAGTAGACTCTGATGGTTGGAGACATTTTCTTACATCATTTGGTAATAGTTCTTACCTTCTAGCCGACAAGATATGTGAATTCGCAATTAAGATATCGACTGAATCTATTGAGCCATCCCTTCTGCAGGCATATACAGTAAGCCGTTTGATACCATTAAACAAGATGCCTGGTGTCAGACCAATTGGAATTGGTGAGGTAGTGAGAATAGTTGGTCGTGCTTTGCTTTCACGCATCAAAAATGATCTGACAGCAGTCTGTGGGAGTTTTCAACTATGCGCGGGACAACGATGTGGTACCGAAATTGCTGTCCATTCAGTCCGAACAGCGTTTGAAAAATCAGCCGACAATTGTGTGCTATTGTTAGATGCAAGAAACGCATTTAATTGTGTTAACAGAGAAATGACTCTAACAAACATGAAATATATATGTCCAGCTTTATCGACGATATTAAATAACACGTATGGGCAACCATCAATTCTTACTGTCGATAATATAACGCTATTGTCGGCTGAAGGATTCACACGAGGGGATCCGCTGGCCATGGCTGCTCACGCTGCTGCAACAATGCCCCTAATTGACAGATTGAGTAAGATTGCACCTGGAGCTACCCATTGTTGGTACGCAGACGATGGAGCATGTGTCGGAAAAATCGATGACCTCTTAAAAGTGTGGAAATGTGTCAAGCAGTTGGGCCCGAATTATGGATCCTTTGTAAATTCTACAAAATGCACGCTTCTGACACACGACGTAGAGCTGGGAACTAATCTAAAGCGATTTGCAGACGATGCCGTACCTATACATAAAGATTCTGCCAAATACTTAGGAAGCTTCTTTAGGGATCGGCGAATACGTGCAGTCACGAGTTAAAGAAACGGTCGACGATTGGAATAAGTCACTTGATCAGCTTCATGAGATTGCATCAATCAACGCATTCTCGGCTTATATTCTATTAACAAAGGCATATCAACACCAACAGACTTATTTATTCAGAACTTGCAAAACCACAAACGGTTGGTTTGAAAGCTTTCGTTCGCGGCTGTTCGAGCACTTATTACCTCATATGTTAGGTACCGGACCGATTGGAGAGGAAGATAGAATACTAATTACACTTCCGTTCAAATTTGGTGGACTCGGAATTTATAACCCAACCGAAAGAGGAAATGTGGATTACGTGAACTCGTTAAAGATGTTTGAGCTTAATAGAAATAGCTGTCAAATTTCTGTTTTTCTGGATAATCGACGAGATTTGCTGAGCCACATCCGACATTCCAATTTTAGCAGACAGGCTCATATTTCATTAGGTATCATCCAATACTCGGAGAGGGATCTTGCTTCGATTCTTAAAAACGCCAATACAACTGGAGCGTTGTCATGGCTGAATCCAGCGTATGACGTAGCGGGTTCGCAATAATGCAAAATATAATGCACAAATAGTGAAAGTTGAGCATGCATCCTTTCATCCGATTATATTATCGACCACAGGAGGGATGGGTCCGACAACGAACGCTGTACTGAAACAAATATCAAGTCAGATATCCACTCGCACTCATTCTTTGTACAAAGATTGTATACGAATCTTATGATTAAGGATCTCAGCCCTTATTGAAAAGGCTGTTTCAATGTCAATAAGGATGAAACCTTACGCATGTCAGAAAGCAGACATGTTAGAAAGCAACAACCAATGATCACACAAAATCACAAATAACGTTTTAAGTTTAATAGTGATAACAATATAAGAGCCCATTTGCGGGTAACCCGTAAATTGTAATTGTCTGTTATCAATAATAAATTTTAATATTTAAAAAAATCATAAACTATAAAAAAATTTAATATAAAAAAAGTTATAATAACTCACTATTATATTGGGCAACAAGCAACAACCGAATGACACGCGGCGCACCATTTTCTTCTTTCAAATATTGCACCTGCAATGGTCAATTTGCGAAATACATATTGATGCCTGCTACATCGGATGGGGATGCTAAAAGCATTGAGACGGCCACCTCTCTTCTCTGATCAGCTGTCAAAAGCTGACAGATCCGAGAAGAAACTGGAGCGACGGATTTGGAGGTGCCCGGGAGTGGACCCCAGGAATTGAGGCGGTATTGGTTAGGTGATTGAGTGGCTCTATAGTTGTGTAGGGCTAGTGACTCCTCCAACACTTTATCAAGGCCTACATTCTCTATCCAACACAATGCTCTATCCTTCCAGCAAACAAACTTCTCCTTCTTGAAAGTCTTCCAAAAGGAAGACTGAGAAGGATTAAGACAAGCAATGCTCGTCCTATCCCTACTCAGCTGAAACCTATTTCTAGTGCTCCAGTATTCATTCGAGAGAGCCTGTCTGGCGGAAACAGAGAGATTAGGGAGGTTAAGCAGTTTCGCTAGGACCTTGAGTTTCGTCGGAGTGGGATTCTATGCACGACCTTTATATGTAGTCGATAAAATCGCGGTAGCTTGCGAAACGAGGTAGGTATTTAATTCGGGCAGACTCTCATTTCCTATTATGGGAAAGATTTGGATAGCCGCTTGAAAGAAGGTCACTCTGATCTGATCAAAGTGAAACCTTCTTCGAAGCAACATATCTTCCTCAATTTTCCAACGAATTAGGTCATGTGATGTGGACAATTACTGACGCGACTGCTCTATGCAGAGGGGTTTTAACAACCACCTCGAGTGAAGCAGTAAAATGTCGAGGATAGAATTAGTTGATGTGCAATAAAAAGTAGGGGATGGGGTTTGAATAAGATAACCGTTCCTAGCTCTGCGAAGTGCTGCATTGATCCAACGACCAGTTCTGTCGTTAAAATCCTTAAGCATCATATCATAACCGCTGTCAATAATACTATCCAGGAGGTCACGGTTCTTGTGAATTTCCCTGGACGGATGTAGACATTGTCTAGACTGAGGCGTTTACCGTTCTTACTGAGTGAAACTACTAAACAAGACATGACTGGACATGAATAGTTAAATAGGAGGGAGGATCTTAACGAGAACTTAACTAAGGTCAAGAGTCTTTTTGAGAAGAAGAGTAGTGGAGTGGGGTTATGTACAGAGTATAGTGGGAACAAATATGCTTTGGGATAAATCGAGTAATGTCCTAGGGGAGACGGATAGACCGCGTCTGTTGAAGGACTATAATATCTGCGTATCTACCAGATAAAAGTCTAAGGGCAGAAGGTCTAAGGGCAGAAGCACCTTCCGAATTCTACTGAATGATATTCAGTGAAAATGGCTCAGGTTTGCTCACCATTGTGTTAGATAAGATGGACGGGCGAAGCCAACCTAGACAGCGCTAGGTGCGGGAAGGCTGACCCTCCCGTTACTAACCCCATCCAGGGTCGGTACCTCTGGGCAATATCTTCATTTCCCTGTGAGGCGGCCCCTTTATCTTTTAGTAATTTGCCCATCTTGAGAGGCGGAACTGTACGCGCTGATGCAGCTCGCTTTTTTGGTTGAGGCCTCGCTAGATCAGGCAACATCGGCACTGTGGCTGAACCCAGGAATGCCGCCAAAAGGGGGGTCATCATCTTCTTAATTTGTGCGAGAACAACTTTTTTGAGGTTTTCAATTAGTTGAAGAATGTCCGTGTTGGACATCCTATCAGTCGGCGCAGATATCGATGCAAAGTCTCTGGAAACATGGGTAGATTGGCCGGAGAATCTTCTCTGATTATCCTTGAACAAATTGCAGCGTCGCGACCAGGCGGGGTGGTCTCCTCCTCAATTGTGGCAGGCAGGGGTGCAAGACACCTCCCCCTTTAGCATGTTGGCACACTAAGCCAGACCGCAGACTCCGCAGATCTTATTTTTGTAACATGTCGAGCCCCAGTACCCCCAAGCGTGACATAAGTTACAGTGGGGGTACGTAAACGCATATTGGTCCACTAGAGTGAAGCGTAGATTGTACCCTATAAAGGGGTTCATAGCTGCTTTAGATAGAATCAGACCATTGTCCAGATCAGCCAAACAGAAAGCTATTGGGAGGACATCCCCAGCTTTAGACTTGATCCTTCTAATTGAATGCAATTTGTAAGTACTTTTCAGGAGGTCCAAGTCCTCCTGCTTAAGATGAGGAGGGAAATTAGTAATCTTTAGCGTAGCCTTGATAGGATTAAGCATTATCGTTCCCAGATGGGATAAGTTCTTTTCGAAAGATAATTTGTACGCTTCCATAAATACTGGGAAAACAAATGACACTTTAATAGTTTTAATAAATTTTGACAGTATTGAAAATAACTCTGCCTAAGTAGTGATTGACAAATTCACGAAGAAAAATACTAAACAATCTGTGCCTCTCGAGAGGCTTAGAGGCTGTAATAATTACCAAGTTATTGATTTTAGGTATTGGTGGAGTACCCCCGAGTCAGCTGCAGACGAAGACAAAATATTACTAACCTTGAGATCGTTGTTAATCGTTGTACAACATGAATTCATAACTTTTTCGTCCATTTCTGTGTCGATTTTCGTTGTGAAAGTATAATCTTTTGATGCTCCGCAGGCGTTTACACTCATGAAAATTTGTTTATTATGTATCAATTAACTTGTATGATAAGGAAGATTATTACAATACAAATGTTAAGGAATGGTGTTAAAGTCTCAGGTTTCGGTATCCTTAGTTTCAGCTGAGTCCAAGAAAAGGTGTGCTTCTGCTCACATCGTTCCTCCTGTCAAAATTGGTAAAATGATTTAATCATTGGTAGTAGCAGCCCTAAGTGAAATGAAGACATTGCCCGTGGGGAATCGAAATCTTCTGTTGTGTCTGGTGGTGGGTAGGCCGTCCTTCTTACTATTGGTCCCAACTGAGGGTGGGCGTTCCACTTTGTCAACCGGACATCCGAAACTATTGACACAATATATTTCGATATAAACGATATACTGTTTGAATTAAATGGACTACCTCGTTTTACGTCTTCGGACCATGACTGTATCCTTACCATACTATTCCGTGAGTTAGCGACTTATGTGTTTAAATATTATTTGCTTATATTTCAACATTAAATTACATTCATTACTATTCAATCTGTCTTGAATAAATTTATTATCAGACCACTATTTATAAAAGGCAACGGAGACCTTGCCTCAAGTTACAGACCAATAAATCTTATATGTATAGCATGTAAAGTGAAGGAGCGCATTGTTACGCAGTATCTATAAAATCAACTCGAACGTAATAGCACTCTTTGCAGCAATCAACACGGATTTAGACAGGGTCGTTATACAGTAACAAATCTAATTATTGTCCGTAACAGTTGGACTGCCGCAAGACCGGCAAACTCAAATATTGATGTTATTTTCTTAGATTTGCCAATGACGTTCGATAGAGTAATTCACAGTATTCTTCTTTACGATTAAATGAAATGTGGTGTTAATGGTTTATTTTTCGAATGTAACCGCTCATTCTTCACTAACAGTACTACTGCTGTAAAAGTTGTTGAATATCTGTCGACCTGAGTATTTTTAATGAGTCTCTTAAGGTTATGTTCTAAGTCTCTTGCTGCTTAATATTTATATAAACGATCTTCCTGGAGCATTATCTAATGGCTACAAGTTTCCAACGTAGATGACTTGAAGATACGGAGGACAGTTGACTACATAACAGATACTGACCTTTTACAAGAAGACGTAAATCGACCAAATGATTGTTGCCGTTGTAAATGCTTACTGCTTAATTCAGACAAATGTATGCATTTTCACCTTGGATCTGCTAAGAAAGTTCATTCGTCTGCTAGGTATGCTGCGTAGATTCCTCGGTACTCTTGACGCTAAATGCTTCCTCCTTATTTTCAATACAGTTATGCGCAGTCACATAGTGTACGCCTCTCCAGTGACACAACCAAGCTTTGAAGAGAATTATACCTTTATGAGTGAGTTTTGAGGAAAGCCAATCAACTTGTACCCTCGTTACGAAATTTTAAATATATCTTGATAGACTCGAAATTTTAGGGATTCAATTAGTAGAATTATCAATAATAGAAGCTGATTTGGTGTTTTGGCGGTTTCTAACGGATACAAAGTACCCTTGTCGACATCTTTAACCTAAGGAATTCATCTGTTCTTCGAGGTCATCATCTTTCCTTGAAACGAAGAATAGTCCAAAGACAAGTTGCGCTAGTACCCTTGTCGACATATCTTTAATCTAAGTAATTCATCTGTTCTTCGAGGTCAACATCTTTCTTTATAGCGTAGAATACGTCCTAAGACGAGTTGCGCTATAATCGGTAACATAATCAAGGAAACGTGAAACATCTTGCCTGCATGTCGTCTGTACAACAACTGCCAAAATTTTTAAACAACGACTCAGGACACATTTAAAGTGATTTTCTGTTTTGCTTTTTCTTTTTCTCTTTATTAAATTTTCTGTTTCCGACTTCACAAGCAATGCGCTTATCTGATCGATGTATCTATAATAATTAAATCAGCTAACTGAGTCTACGTATTTAATATAATTATAAACTAAACAAAACAATAATGCTAAATCAAAATTTAAAAATTAAATAATAAAATTAATAATTGTTTTTAGATTTTCTATAATTTAAATCAAGTTAAAATAAAAAATTGAAATTTAAAATAAACGTCATTTTTATGAATTGACTAATAAATAACAGACGTTGTATCATAATAAGAATTAGAGGTTATCAGGAGGAACTGCTATGCTATCAGGTTTCGGTCCCTAACTCTCTACCCAACATAGCAGCGGGGCCAAATACATGCTAATGATGTATTTCCTCTGATAAAACTATCTAGTATCTTTTTCTAATACAAAGTATATTATTTATTATCCATCCATAAAATTTTGGCACTTGAGAGTTTAAATTTATTCTTTATATTATTGTGTTGATTTATATATTTTACTATTTTCTGCTTGATGTTATTTTTATAGTAACCTAGTTTAAAATATGTATCTATTAAATTATTTAAATGATTTTGAAGAAAGCCAATATCATTACATATTGTTGCAATTCTTAAAATTTCATTATCTAATGTATTATATTTTATATTACATGGTATGCATGAATGCTCATGCAAAAATATGTTTCTTGTAAATTTAAATATGTCATCTTTACGATATAAATTAATAGTAGTTTTAGTTAATGTTAATTTAATGTTCATATCTAGATATACACCTTCTTTATCATTAATATTGGTTTTGTTAAGAATAAGGCTTTCTGGATAAATTTGTTCACTAATTGAATAAAAATTATTAGAATTAAATACACATATATCATCAATGTATCGAAACATATATTTCATATATTTATATTGTTTAGATTTAGTTTTTACACAGTTATGAACAAATTCATATTCTATAAAGCTTAAAAACAAGTCAGCTATAATTGGGCTACTATTACCACCCATTGGAACACCTTCTACTTGTCTAAATATAGATGTCCCTACTTTAAATAATTTTGATTTATCAAAATATTTAAGGATTCTATTAATTCAATTTTATCCATATATTTATATTTACTTGATGGTTTAATTTTTGTTAGATAGGCGTTATAATTATTATAACATATATATGCATATATAAAATCTAGGTTACCATAAAAATAAAATCAAACAAAATATATGAATATATAAATCAACAAAATATTATTAAAATAAATTTAAACACTTAAGGGGAAAATTTTTGTATTACAAATAATATAATTTGTATTAGAATAAGATACAAATGATAATCACATTTCATCAGAAGAAAAACGTCATTAGCACTTATATGGCCCCGCTGCTATGTTGGGTCGAGGAATTGAGGGCGAAACCTGATTACATAACAGTTCCTTCTGATGACCTATAATCTTTATTCTAATACATTGTCTAATATTAAAAAAGATTTATTTTAACGTGGCAAATGCGTGCCAGCGCATGCTTACATGACCACAACAAACAAAAATGTAAATCATGTGTCGAGAAGGTGTGAACGGAGGAAGTGTTTGAATGTGAAAAAGTAGGAAGCGCGGCGGACGTCGAGAGGGAGTTGATTCCAGGCAAATGAGGCGGCGACGAGGAAGGATCGGAGACCGTAGTTGTTGGAGTAATTGGGAACGTGGAGTAAGAGGGAATTACGGGAACGCAGCGATAGCGAGGTGGGGCGAGTGTCGTCTAAGAAAGGAAGGTTGATGAACGATGGGGAGCCGACAGCGATGAGACGAAAAGTTACTAGGAGAAGGTGGAGTTTATGTGGATGTGGATGGTGGGCCCGTAGAGCTGTGTAATTGACAAATATTTATTAGTCAATTACCAACAATTCAAGATCTGAAAACAGATAATTAATATAGTTTTATTATATCAATTGTTTACTAAGTTAAATTTATTGTCGAATATACTTTTCAACTTACATTGTGCTCTGTTTGGCTATCTGTGATGTTTTAAGTTATGAAGTAGCTAAGGTACTGTGGTTATCAAAATATGAGGCAACATGATTGTCTCGAAAGTATAAAATACTATTATTAGTCGATAGTGTCTAAAGGTTTATGTTTTCATTGATCGAATAACTTCACTGTGAATGATATCACAGTTGTTCAATGTGAAGACGACGAAGTGTCTACATCTACATTAATTTTTAATTTAAATGATTATTATGATATGATATATAATCATAGTAGATTGTAAGATGTACCCTTTGTCTATTTTATAATTATATTTAATACGTAGACTCAGTTAGCTGATTTGATTCTATTTGACCGATTATTTGCTTGTTCATATTTCTTGCGTGAAAATTTGCGAAATGATAATAAAAAGGATTTATTTTTACGTGACAAGTGCGTGCCCGCGTAGGCTTACATGACCAAGAAATGATATATGGTTTGACTATGATTATGATTTTGTAGCAGGTACTCTTGATTCAATGGCAAAGGTAAGTGCTGTGTTCGGAATCTCATATGGAACAGGGGAACTCCGCCTGTGCCGAAATTGTCAAATCAAGTTAACATAAAATTTACATCACCAATCAGTCGACAAAAGATTTTCAATTAGTGCTTAAGAAAATTTTCGGAACTATACAAACGCAGAGTGATTTTCAACTCTATACGATACTTCGTGGCAGGGGTAAGGATCTCATTTTTAACCAATGACTTAGCTATTGCATATATTGATTACTTTAAAGAAAAACTGGCTGGATTAGACACGATTAATTTCAAGCCAATTCAAGCTTCCTTAAAAATAGCAAACATTTTTTCTGTTCCTTAATTCAGAAGACGTTCTTGCCCTGGAGAATCAATTCAAAGTATCCAATACTAGATTTATTACTGGGAAGAACGGCCTACCAGTGCCAGTTGATTCTGGGATGCCACCTACCTAAATCTTGTAAAGTATGTGGCTCTCTTGTTGATCATACACATAAAAAGTGTGACAGTGCCCCGCAATGCTCCAATTGTGGTGGGAACCACCCAGCGTGGTCGAGAAAATGTAACTACTTTAAAGCTTATAAAAAACGACACTATACTGCTCCTGTTAAGCATTCCAGCTTCGTGGAAGCTAGCATAGCTAATAACAAACTTTCGGACCTGTATATAATTCGCCTAGTCGATGCCAAGCATCAGGCCTCTTTGAAAAAAAACTTGAAAACATGTTTTCCGTCCTGATTAGCAATATATATGGTACGGCACAAAGTCAGACTACATCAAATTCAGATAATTCGTCTAAGGCAGTTATACATCACAGAAGAAGACATCTTCCACCAATAATTTTCCTCCCTTAAACTATCTAGAATAGGGTAGGGCTGGGAATTGACGGCGGCCACCGGGGGAAATAATGATAACGCCCGTGGGCAAAGGACTCCCTCTGCTGAGGCCGGGAATGGAAAGGGTAACATTCTCGCCTCCGGTTTCAACTAAGGGGAGGACGTCCCACTCTGGTAACTCTAGCGCAATGGGAAGTACTCAAGAGCCTTTTTCACTGAATATCCTTCATTGAAATTCGGGAGGTGCTTCCTCCCTTAGGCTTCTATCTGGTAGAGATGCAGATGTTATACTCCTTAATGAGTTGCGGTATATCCGTCTACCACGAAACATTACTCGATTTATCCTAAAGCATATAATCACCCACTTTACTCCATACATAATCCATACATAACCCCTTCACACTCCTCGTCTTCTCAAGGTCTTCTAACCTTCTTCAAACTCCTAATCGTCTCAATGTCTCCACTCCTCGACATATTACTGCTAAATAGGATGTGGTTGTTAAAACCCATCTATACTAAGCAGTCGAACCAACAGCTGACCACCTCTCATGACCTAATTCGCTGGCGGCTTGACGAAGATACGTTGCTTAGTAGGAGGTTTCACTTTGATTCTATCAGAGTTGCCTTGTTCCAGGCAGCTATCCAACTCATCCCCAGGATAGGGAATGAAAGTTTGATCGAATTTAATTAATACCACTTTTCGAAAGCTACCGGGATCCTTTCGACTACCTATAGAGGTCGCATTTACAATCCCACTCCAACAAAATTCATGGTCATAGCAAAAATGCTACACCTTCCCAATCTCTCTGCTTCATTTCGGCAGGTTCTCTCTAATGAATACTAGAGTTCTATATATAGGCTCCAGTTGAGTAGGGACAGTACGAGTATTTCTCGTCTTAGTCCCTCTCAGGCTTCCTTCTGAAAGATATTCAAGAATGAGAAGTTTGTCTGCTGGCGAAAGAGTACTTCGGGTTGGATTGGTAGCGTAGCCCTTGATATAGTTTTTGTGGAGTCACTAGCCCTACATAATTATGGATCACGCTTTCTCCCCAGTCAATCCCGCCTTGAGGTGACTTCAGGAGCAGGGAATTATCTGTTACGGATATCCTTAACTCCTGGGGCCCACTTTCGGGCACCTCCAAATCCGTCGCTCCACTCTCCTCTCGAGTTCGTCAGCGTTTGACAGCCCATCGTAGAAGAAAAGTGGCCGTCACAATGCTTTTAGCCTCACCATCCGACGTAGCCGGCATCAATTGTAGCTAACGTATATTTTTACCAAAGAAAAAATCGGTATCATGTCCCAAAGACCTGAGGTCCATTTCGATTCAAAATTCCTTCATATCCATCTACGAAAAATCGCTTTCGCGTAGATTCCACGACCATTTAAGTAGTCCTGAATGAATCCAACCGAGTTTTCATGGGTTTTTCAAAATGCGCTCGGTTCATTCGCAATTGGTAAGTGCATCAGTTTTGTCAGGATAGCAGTAATCATCTTCCTGTGGCTGTTTTTCTTGACTTTTCTGCGTAATTTGGCCGCATTTCCATTCCCTTCGTTATCTCCTATCGCATGTCCTTCGGGCTGCCTGTCATAATCGTTAACAGGGTGGATATATTGCTGTACACCAAGCGTTTCTTTAATGAAGACATTCCTGATGGTCGTCAGCTCTACTCTATTACAGGTGTGCCTCAAGTCTCTCCGCTTCCTCATATCTTATATCTTGCTGCTTTCGTTGTTGTATTCAAAGCATTTAAACGTGATCAACATCTAGTAGTATACGCTGATGATATCACGGCCCTGCTTTCTGGACGCAGGTGTAAAGATGTAGTCTCGAACATCAGCCGTTTATTTTTAAGATTTAAAGACCAGCTTACTCCTTCCATTCTTATTTTAAACTCCAAAAAATCGCATGTGGTTGTCTTTCATTGCGCCCCTGCCACGAAAAAAAGATACTTATCAAATTGAGGCAGTCGATAATTGGAGAGTTGAATTTATATATGTTAAAATATTAGCATATTTAGATTGAAGATTAGAAAGAACAAGTTTGGATGAATGTTACTAGGTGTTGAAGAAAGTGAAAGGAGTGAGATTAAAGTGCGCCATTAGACCTACCCGAAGTGAGTTTATTCTGCCAGAAGAGTATGCACTTACTTCGTAGGAGAGAATAATAAAAACCACGAATATTTAAGTAGTGATCACGATACTCGGAGGAGACAGAAGTAAAACCTACTTTGAGGAAACGGAGATAGATACGAAAAGTGTGACGCATGCGGTGCTTAGAAATTACATAGTCAGAATCAAACCATGGTGCGCTTCGAGAGTGTGATCAGTGAGGTAATATGTAATCGAGAATTGCTGTGAGCTTAGAGTCAAATAGAGAGGATAGAAATTCTACGGAAAGGGAAGGCGAGTTAGTCGACACAAGAGCAGAGCCAAGAATAGCAAATCGAAATAAAGTAAGATTGAAAAATTTCCACGGTCGATTGAAGGTAGAGGATACTCGTGAGGAAGCAAGCTGTTTAGTAAGATTTAGAGTAAGTAGAAAGTGGTCAGAGAGACCAGGATATGAGATATGAAATGAAGCATTTGTAGAGAAACTGCATGGGATTGCAATGATATCAATGGTAACGACAAATATATGAATAGGATGGGCCCGAAGTAAATGGAAATTATAGTCGGAAAGAATGTTTACAAGTTTGATGGAATCTAAATAGGAAGGGCGGTCCAAGCGAATATTGAAATCACCTAGTACAAACAGTGGGAGTGCTGAAAGTGAACAATAAGAAGACCAGCTAGTTCATCGAAGAACTTGGATGAAAGATGGGAAGATCCAGTAAAATATATTATAGCGAGTTTATTTGGAAAACGATGAGATGATCTACAGATAAGTAATTCGAAAGATTCGGTTACTAGAAAACAATTAATTTTTGAGAGATGAAAAATAGCGGACAAAGGCGACAATCCCACCGTAATTCGACTTGGATGTTGATAACGCATTATTAGAAGAGAAGGTAAAATAAGTAAGATAGACTCCTGTTGAACGTAGACGACGGATAGCGAGATCATCACAATTTGTATGCCAATATTCAGTTATACAGCAAATGTCAAGCGATTGTTGGGTAAATGTGCTGAGAAGAAGGCCAGTTTTATTTTGGATAGAACAAAGGTTGAGTAGGCCAATGCGATACGAGCAATAATCGGAATTGCCTAGAGAAGGAGGTGAGGAGGATAAACTGGTCGCCATCAAATTTTCGGACAATTGTGAACAACTCGAAAGTTCCCATTTCCAGTTTACAAGGGAATATTCTCCTTTAATTTTACGTAAACGTTTTTCTTTGCGAGCAAAGGAAAGCTGAGTGATTTCAGTCGTTGACCGATCAGGAAATATGCGAGAAGTAGATGATGATGAGAGGAGTTTAAAACGCCGGGAGAGGATCGACGTTGCTTGAGTATGATCACTAAGTACCACGTTAAAGAGTAGAGGGCGAGTTCAGTGGGAAGCAGAAACGCTTGATGTAAGGTATGCTAGAAATTGGAGAGATTTCATTAAAGAGATATGGATTATCAGCAGGTAAGATTAACGACATGATAGATCGAAACGCAGAGACATCAGCATCGAGCGGTTTTGAGCGGAATATGAGTCGGACACCTCGGCATTCGATATAATAATGCACCTATCACGTGAAGAAAACCGTTTTCGTTGATGTTGGGAATCTGTAGGATTGACCGAAGTAGGCTTGAATATTCTGGTTGCAGACGAAGGAAGAGTACGAGTTGGATAGGAATAATGAGAAGAGTGCATTGGTGAAAAAATATCGCTAACTTCTGATGAAGTTTTGAAAATTCGGTTGGATGACGGAATATTAATTTGACAGACAGGATCAATATTGTTGGAAGCTAAATTGATTGATGAAAGGAGATCAGAATTAGAAGAATGTTGGAGAGCACGCAACGAGTAGGTAAATGGGAGTAATTTTGAAGGATCGTAAACTGAACAGACGAACTGATACGGCGACTGAGTAGACGGATACGTAAGTGGAGCATATCGATTAGAATTAGTTACATCGATACCAGATGTAGTCGAAAACGTATTAATAGGCCGACTAGAATTCAGAATTGGGAGATTAGAAATTGATAGATTCGCTTATTGTTGTTAGGACTCGAGCAATCACGGTATTTATTAACATGTGTGGAGCCAATTGCAGTCATAGAGTAATTAAAAATTCGAGGACGCATAATGCGATGTTCGGAAAATGTGAAAATAGCTAAGTCGACGTTGGGAATTGTTGCACTCTAGCTTTGTGAAAGCTAGAGTGCACACTGTGATAGTAGGATGATTAGCAGCAACATCACCGTAAGCATGATCGTTAATAGGTGTAGGTTCAGTTGTGAAAATTGGACACTGAATAGCAGTTCTTGTTTGTATAGATTTATCAGGAACTGCCACGTTTGATAAAAGAAGTTGATTAAGCCGTCGATATGCACAAAATCCACATATAAAATCTTCTTTGGTTCGAGACGAATCACATACAACAGTAGTCCAGACCGAGGAGTTTTTGATTGAACACTGAATTTGAAGTAAAGTATCCGTAATAAGGATTTTCTTACGTCCACCCATGTAATATTCTCGTAATTGTAAGTATTTATTTCCAAGACAATTTTTAAATTATATGTATAATTTTTTTAATCCAAGAAAATTCAGTGAATACAGTGAGTAGTACTACCATTATATATAGTGTTGCTGCCATCCCGGATGATGTGACGACTAAAGCTGTTTTTATTTTGTATTGTATTTGTTTTTAAGACAATTAGTTGCAAGTATTTATATCAAAGACAATATTATTCATAACCAGTTTTTTGTAAATTGGTATCATCCCATATGTCATGATTCCATTATGTCATGATTTCCAATATGTCAGAATTCCCATATATCAGGATTCCCATATGGCAGAATTCCCAAAATGTTAGAATTCAGTGTCATATGTTACGTCTTACTTAACTACATGTTTGTTTGGTTTTAGCTACTTTATTTCTGTTTATAAAAGCCATTTTCTCTGCGTTTCAATGTTATAAACGGTAATGGAAAGATTTCGACCCGACTGGCTGGATACAGATCATAATGATTCTGAAGCGAAGCGCAAATGATCATACTGGGAGCGGATTTTTAAAAATGTCACAAGTGTGGAAATCAGCACATCTACAAATTATATATGTTGATCAATAATCTATCCAGCAGTATATGCTTATGTGGCCGAAGCGGATTCATACGAAGCCGCTATTAACATTTTATTTAAGGTTTTCGTTAAACTATCCAATGAAGTCTTTGCCAGACATCTACTACGTCGATCACATAAATTTTCGGAATGTTTGGATGAGTATTTACAAGCACTTAAAATGTTGGCAAATGTTCGCAATTTTCGCGACTTTACTCCTATCGAGATCCTCGATCAATATACTTGTGATGCCTTCATTAACGGATTGCAGTCTTCTTCGATAAGACAAAGATTATTGGAAAATGACACATTAGAATTGTCCGCAGCATTTCGGCAAGCCCATTCACTAGACATGACGTTAAAACAAGCTGAAGTCTTCGAAGAGTCTCATCAGGATTCAACGGTTTCGTATTCATTGAATGCTATTTATATCGAAATATTCGAAACAACCGGACGTGAACATTCGGAATCATCGATACGAACCACTAACTCTCAAACAACAGTCGTGTCATCAACATTCAGGTGTTTCTTTTGTGCAGGTCAAAGACATCTTATAAGCGAATGTCCAGCAATAGATAGTATATGTCACAAATGCAATAAGACAGGACATTCTGCACGAGAATGTAAGTATGGTAAACGGGTATTCGGATATTCTTCAACCGTAATGGCAAGTGTACACCCGAAACAAGCTGACATCCATGATACATATAATCAAAATTATTCAGGAAGATATCCGTTATGTCTACAACAGTCAGTTGTGCACATATACATCAATAATATGTTATATAATGCTTTACTCGAAACTGGAATCTCAGATTGTTTCATCGATGAATCGCTGACGAACCGTTAGCAAGTTTCTATTCACAAAAAATGCGCACATTTCACTAGCTGCATGTAAGTTCGGGTTAAGTGTGATCGGATCGTGTGTTGTAGATCTTGTCTTCCAAAAAATTTCAAACCGAACTGAACTCACAGTTATGAAGCATCTCTGCTGTGATGTCATAGTTGAATTATAATTCATGAAGAAACATGCCACTCAAGCTGCTCCGTCGTGAACTTATCATTCTCTATTTTACTATTTTGCGTCATATTGAATATCAAATCAACTAACTGAGTCTACGTATGAACGCTAATTACTTCTGATTCGTTATTAGATGAAAGTTCTTCTTAGCAGCAGGTGCCTCCAGCTTTGAATTACTTAAATGACGGTATATGATTTCTTTTCTATACATGCTACTAATCCGATGCCAAACATTGACGCCAGGTTTAACAATGATGTATCACTTTGTGAAAACACGCAACCTTTCTTTTAGCGTAGCTGAGGATAAGGCAAATGGTTAAAAGTTGTCCAATATGCATCAAAGTAAAACCACGATTTTCGAAACCGGCTGATGCACATGTGATTCGTGCAGCAAAACCTTTTGAAGCCTTAGTGTGGATTTCAAAAGACCTTTACCATCCAGATCAACAAACAAGTTTTTATTCATCGCAATAAATGAATACAGTCGTTTTCCTTGGGTCATGGCGTGTAAAGATATGACGTCAGATTCGGTCATTCATTGCTTACAGCAAATATTTTTCATGTTTTGAACACCTTTTACCATTTCGATAATGGAAAATCATTTGTTTTGGAAGAGTTTCAGCCATTCCTTTGAAACAACAGAATTTCCTCTAGTCTATCTAGTTCGTGCAACCCAGCTGGTAACGGTCAAGTTGAACGTGTAAATGGTATATAATGGAGGCCCATTCTATTAGCACTAAGTTCTAAAAGACCGCCAGTTACTGAATGGAAATCCGTATTACCTATGGCTTTACATTCCATGCGGTACTTACTGTCTGCGGAAACTGGTTGCTCACTACACGAACGAATATTTTTTGCATGACAGCGTGTCTCTTCCGGTACAAATTTACCTACGTGCAAATAAAAGAGACTTTCTTGAATAAAATTTGGAGTAGCAGGGAAATTACTGCAACGATTGTATTATCTAGAATAATTAGTTAAAACTAATGAAGTATATTTTAAAAAATCAGCAGCATCGATTCAATTATCTTCTGATCACATCATTGCAATATATAGAAAATAATGTCTTAAGGTTTCGCTAATTGCGGTTTCAGAAATTTATTACATTGAAAGTGTCATACTGATGAATTTCTGGCTGTACTGAATGGTTAACCTAGTCGGTAAGGTATAGGCCTACCGATCAAAAAACCTAAGTTCAACTCTGAAAATAGAACTTTCAAAATACAGCGCTAGTACACAGCCTTCTGTTGAGCCTGGGTATATCATTTTACGGAAGTAGCCGGTGATACATCTGATGAGTCAATATGTATGGAGATGAAAGTCTCGAAGGAATGATACCGTAACTGGTTTCTACTGCAAAATCATCTAGTGTTATTATTGGATTTATTAACTTATGTCTATGATATGTTGATAAATTATCCTGTATTGATCGAGATTAAAATGATTGCGCAGAAATGAAGACAGCTTACATTTAAGACATTTTCATTTTTTGAAGAGATTTTTCAACTAATTCTATTGCTTTGATGCATTGAAACCGGCAATGATAGAATAAAAAACTGGATAATTATTGTTAAGTTTGCAGTCTATTTACCTAATTATCCTATTATATACGAAAAGGACAAATTTTCTTATTATGTATTTATAATATAAGTACGGAAGAATGCTACTTCAAAACTGTGAACTAAATGACAGTTACAAATAAAATTGAAATATTGGCGTGTACACGTTTAATTGATTTAAAAACGAACATAAATGCAAATCATTAAATTTATAAGTATTACTATCTCATTATTATTTTTACTTCTGCATTTTTATACAACGAGACTTGATATGGTATATTTATAAATTAAATTATCAAATATTCAATACAATCAATAACAAAATTCTAAATTTTAAAATTTAAGCTGAATTAATTTTATTTATTTTTTTCAAAAATTAACTAGAACAATTACAAACATTATCGGTATGAACAAAGTTTACAAAGTAAAATAATAATATTCAGAACATAAAATAAATTCGTTAGAATTAGAATTTGATTTTGCCTAATTAATCAACGTTTGGCATATGCGCAGAATGCCCATAAAATACAGACAGAATATAATTCCAGGCATAATCATTGTGGACAAAACCGAAAACATATCAATAGGAAAATTGAATTGGAGGATCGCGGCAAAGAAAAAATATCGTTGCAAAATAATATGGACATGAATTGACAATTTGGATATTAGACATGTTAAATTGCTAATCTGTATCCAAACACTTCTTAATAATCAGTAGAAAATAAAGTAGTGAGGCATAGACAACAGCGATTAAACTGAAATTCACTACATAACGATGTCCTGCTTTGTTCAAATACAATTATAACACAAGTAATGTAAACGAGTACTTGTTAGTGCTCGATTTCCTATCTTAGAAAACGATAAGGAAAATATTTTGTATTGATGAATGGATGCGTTTTGTCAGCCAACGACATATTTTCAAAGCTCGATACAAATTGAGGTTCAATAATATTTTCCAAACTGCTAGACGATGACACATGCTTTAACGTAAACGGTGTTGAAGCAGGCGGAGTTCGATTATGGTATCCAAAACGGTTATACACTTCTGTTATATAATCCATAACCAAATCCCAAGATGGTAGTCTTTGATTAAGTATGTCGTTTAATTTCTAAAATAAATAAAGTATTATCTAATTTGCGCTAAGATAATTTAAAAACTGCATTTAAATTTTTATAATACCCTGCCGAAAGACATAGCTTACACGAGGCTCAGTCGTTTAATCAAGCACTTGCTTATTAGCTTAAGATGACATTGATAATAAACAACAGTTATTTAAAAATAACTGATCTTGATAAAAATAAATAAATTTTGAATCTTGGAGAAGGATTAACAAGCCCAAATTATAATGGATATTCCAAAATAAAATAGTTATTTAAAATAAGTTATAAATAAAGTATTTATCTTAAATTTTAATTATAAGTTTTATCGTTATATTAATATAGATTGTATAAAATCTTATAATTATTTATTATTTATAATTGTTGATTGTTATTTCTAATTTATATAAAGTATCAAATACGTAGGCTCACTTAGCTGATCAAATTTGTTCTACTAACAAGTTATTATTGATCTGTGGACATCGTTTTCATGGTAATATAACCTCTGTCCGAAATACTAAAACTATGTATTAATGATACGACATCATTATTTTTCTGCTTATTTTTAAGCAAGCTTAATAAATTTTATTTCTATATCTTGTAATGGAGAAGAAATCTACAACATATTATTAAAATATTAAATATACAATATATAAATCGACAAAATAATATAAATAATTTAAACTATTAAGCAAAATATTTATTGATAATTTACAATATGCTTTGTATTAGAATACGATATACTATAATTAAATTTATCAGAAAAATACGTCATTAGCATGTATTTGGCACCGCTGATGTGTTGGTTCGAGGAATAGGGATCGAAATATGATAACATAACATTTCCTCCAGATGACCTCTTATCTTTATTCTGATACATCGTCTATTATTTAATAGTCAATTCATAAAAATTGACTTTTATTTTAAATTTCAATTTAAAATTTCAACCTTATATAAGTCATATAAAATCTTATTTGAAAATTATTAATTATTTGTAAAAATTTATTTAATATTATTTAATTATTAAAATTATGTTTAGCAATATTTTTAATTTATAAATAATATAAAATAAGTAGACTCAGTTAGCTGATATGAACTGTTTGAAAAATAAATAAAATACAATTTATAAAATAAATAAAAATAAAATTTGTTTGTACAAACAAATTGTACGTTTATTTTCTAATGATATATTTCGCTATGAGCAGCTATCAAAATATAAAAATAAATTAGCATTCTCAATCCTGCTCTAAAATTCCAAAACTATATCAATTACATTAACTGCGTATACGTTGATTGTGACGGGCTAAAATGGCTCTTTGTCAATTTTGAATCATCTATTCATTACTAGGAATATTCCAATCTTATAAGAATTCGTTAAACAAATGTGTTTATTACTTTATAAATTATCCATAAAGATGGATATTATATTGATGTGGTATTAATATGAGAGTTAATATTTTCGCTTGAATGAACATTGTAAGCGTCTCTTTAGTCATCGTTTCAAGGAACACAACGTTATGCAGCAGACATAAAGTACTACAGCTATTTAGCTTCGTAACATATCGGCGCTCAATTGACGATCAGTATTAGTTTCACAACGATTATTAGTATGCTAATTCTATTAAATGATGAAATTCAAATTATATACATTTTAGCTAAAATTAATATATTTAATCATTGAAGAATGTTGATTTTTGCACAAATGTCAAAATTATGGATATAACTACTTGATATATAAACGATAATCTATTAACATATTATAAACTAATTAACGCTTTTGGTTTTTAAGTCGTCTAATTTTTTGTTTTAATTTATAATGAATTAGATCAGATAAATAAGTAAACGTATTTAATACAATATATAAATTATAAATAAATATGAATAATTATAAATAATAAATGATTATATAAGATTTTATATAATTATATTTATATTACACTAAAATTTATAATTAAAATTTAAAATAAAAATCAATTTTTATGAATTGACTAATAATCAACACACAATGTGTTCGAATAAATGATAGATGGGATTAGAAGGAACTGTATCTTCGAAAATAATAAAAAATGTGGATATTTGTGAAAATAACAATTAAAAATATTCATAAAAGATAAATAGATCTGATTTACTAAAGAGGATAACAGAAGTTATTGAAATAATGTAAATCTTTAGAATAATACTATTTTTCATTGTTTTTCTTGTTCTTATAAAATTTACAATAATAACAAGCACTTACCAGAGTGCTTTTGATTCCCTGATGTTCAGCAATAGAAAACGCAGTCCTAAATTTAATCTCAACGTCGTTACTTTTAACAAGTTCGTAGTAGTTGATCTGATCAGGAACAAATGAATGAATAAGAGCGATAAGCGCATTGCCGTCCTTCCAACTTGAACTGAAGTTTCTTATGTTTACGTTCTTTACAAAGAAAGACAAATTGAAAGTAATTAAATAATCATCACAATAAAATTAATTAGATTACGAGTCATATGTTATTTGAATTTATACCTCATTACTTGGAATCCACAATAAAACCCATTAATCCACACTGAATATATTAATATTAACAAATTTAAAATAAAAATACTTCATCGATAATGTTAGTTAACATTTTAATAGAGTTCGATATTTGATAATTTTTGTTTTTATTAATAAATTTCACAATATAGATGGTAATTAGTAAAAGTTTATCATGTTATCAATTTTATTAATATAAAATTTCCTTAACAAACAATCAGTAAAATCAATTTGACAAAAGCATGAAATATTATAGTGGTTGCTAGTTTGACAAATTTACCTCATAACCGCTAGTCCGATCACAGCACCACTTTAAAAGCGCCATACGTTTTGATCCTCTAAGTTCATTTTTATTCGAAAGCACTGCATGTATATCGAAATTCTCTCGGCTAAATGAAATCAACAGAGCAACGCGGAAGAGTTAGATTATAATGGAATAGGAAATAGAATAGTGCATGTATAGATATGAATACAGATAATACAATTAATCTAAAAATGGTATTTTACAAATATCATATGGTTTTAATTAAAATTACGGCAAAAGTTCATATCTAAGAAAGTTTTATCTCATAAATTGGTTTTTAAATTACAGTCAAAGCTTAATGCCGACATCATCATAGTTATTTCAATTTCCAAAGCATAATTCTGCTGCTAGGAATTAAAACTATCTCGAATATCATCAGATAGTATACGAGCAAATATCATCAAATTGCATGTATATAATTAATTATAGTAAATGCCAAATACTATATATATAATCCATTAGAATTTTATTCGATTTTGGTGGATTATTATGCATATTGCTGGAATTATTATAAACTCTGGGAAAATAAGTTTTGCTTTGTTAACAAGCTTTCAATCGTTTAGATCCTTTCCAAGTTGCAAAAGGATCTGAACAAATAAAACATTTTCAAGATGCAAAACGATCTAACAAAATAAAACTATTTTTGCTTGAGTCAATAATAATTCGAGTAATATGCATAATATATTTAATCATGGATTCTTTTAAATTAATAAAAATTTTACGTTAAAATCAAAATTTATTTTACTCTACATAGTATTAAATTCTGCAATGTAACGGTAAAAGTTGTGTTTTGTCGAAAAGTCCATTTTTAATTAGAACATACGATATATGATTGAATAGAGTGTCAAAAAATATTGTTCATTTAAAATCGTGTACATTTTTCATAACAGGGTGATGCCACACTGTTGTGTAATTGATTAGACAGAAAAATATAATACAGTTTGATTACAAAACTAAAATTTACAAACCGATTAATTATTTACATAAAATGTTAAAAGTTTATTATATTTGTATTAGATATAAAACATTACGGAATTTACATGTTCAATAAATTTGTTACAAATGACTACGTCATAAGTTTAATAGACTATTCCAAAGCAAAGTCGCCATGGATTTACAATTGTGTAATTGGTTCACTATTCAATGACGAATTAGTTAATAATAGCATCGAAGTTTATAATATAAATAAGATGGCAATACCTAACAAAAAGTGTTCTTACTACCTTATTTGTTGACTGTTTAGCAAATATTGCATATAAATATTGTCGTTATCTATGTGGCTAGGTGTATCCAGTGCCACGCAATTATCAAATTCTGTTTTGCTATCATTTAACTCGACCAGGTTTCTCCACTCACTTAGCTCTTCTGACGGCCAGTGGGATCGAGAATGCCTTGAACCTTGAATACCAAAATATGAATCTTGCAGGTAGAAACTTTCACTAGCAGTATTCCTTTTTGACACGTGACTAGATGAAAAGTCAGATCGACGACTATCTACTTCAGCAATTACGTTAACATTGTCGAAAATCGGTAATGAAGCTTGTGATTGGTTTGACTGCTGCTGGTCTTTGCAAGCGTTTGATGGCGATTCAATTCGTTGTTTATCCACTTCCATATATAATGTTGATTGTCGTTCATAACGAATGTCGTGTTTTTCTTCATATTCACGACAGCGTATCTCTGAAAAACATATCAAAATAAAGGCTTTGTAATTCAAATACTGTATGAATGTCACGTAACTGGATATATTCAATTTCGTTTTTCAACTCTTTCACATATAAAAAAGTAGATGATTATCATTCACATTCACAGACTGAGTCAACGCATTCTACGAAATATAATCTTCGATGTTAAATTACTATCATTTCGTAATTCCAGTCTAACTAATTATTCTAAATTGTGTAATTTAAAAGAAAATATTCTGCTTTTAATTCCTATTATGATAGCTTTTTGTACAAATTTAAGTTACTTGGGTGTTTTCCCAAGTAACTTATTGCAGTGTAAATGAAATTAGATTTTCAACATAAAATATTGAAGTAGATATACTAAATTCTAAGCTGCATTTGTCTATCAATTGGCTTTATTGACGGTATGTCATATGCGGCGTGTTATATTTTAGATATCACCTCTTGATGCGTAAATTAATAACTTAATGCAAACTCATTGAAGGTAGATAAATGCATACTTTGTAATAATACAAATTTTTTCGTAAGATTCCAAAGTCGTAAATGTTTAATTGACATTTAATAAAATATTTTCATATTTAGGAATTTTCTTACAATTTCCCCCTCGTTTATCACATTCAAACACCTTCTCCGTTCACACCTTCTCGACACCTGATTCACAGTCTTGTTTTGTTGTGGTCGTGTCAGCGTGCGCTGGCACGCATTTGCCACGTTAAAATAAATCCTTTTTTTACAACAATAGATTATTCATCGTCTATTTTTTGTTGCATTTTATTTTATCAATAACTTTATTACTCGTAATACCTATAAGTCGTCGCTCTCGTTCTAAATTGACAGGTCTATTGTGATTCAATAGTAGCTTTGAATGGCATTCCCTTATTTCTTCTTCCGATATGATAATCATTTTCTCCAAATACCCATTTAACGTCGAGTACACTTCCCTATCACTTATGTAAAATGCACTATTTTAAAATTAGCGTTACAATTAAGAGTAAAGTTATAGATGTAAGAGAAACGTTTGCTAATTTAAATTTAATAATGGAAATATTTAACAAAGCACAATATGTTTGGCAATTTCATATTTTTCAGAAATAACTCTATCTTAAGAAATCATATCAGTTAAGTCCACTTATTTTATATTATTTATAATTTAAAAATAACGCTGAATAAAATTTTAATAATTAAATAATAAATAATTTTTATATAATATTTGAAATAAACTTTATCGAGTTTAAATTTAAAATTGAAATTTAAAATAAATGTCAATTTTTATGAATTGACTAATAAATAACATACGATATATCATAATAAGGATTAGAGGTCATCGAAAGAAACTGTTATGCACTTATGTGTCGGCCCATATTCATCGATCCAACATAGCAGCAGGCCAAATACATGATAATGACGTATTTCTTATCATGAAATTTGAGAGTATTTTGAGTGTAAAACATTGTTGTTGTCGTATATTATGAATTATGTCAATTCATATCAGTGGCATCAATTTCGATAAAATTCAATATAAAATTTAGTCGTGCGATGCTAAGGTTCAGTCGTTGATAGCTCGTCTCGTGAATAAATTTAATTTTGTACTGTATGAACCAATCTAATTAAAAGTTGTTATATTGCCTGTTGTGGAATCTGACAATTCCCTCAATCGTTAAATACTTGTCCTTTAAAGTTATAATGTCAGTTGCCTTATTTATATCAATTTACTTTTTATTACTGCACGCTTCGACATCCTGATAGTGCATAGTTTAATGACTGTGCATTTTACCGCTTCATTTATTTTAAATTTTAACTTGATATCAATATATTAATTGTATAAAAGATTATATAATTATTTATTATTTATCTATATATTTATTTATATATAGTAAAAAATACATAGACTAAGTTATCTGATCGGATATTTATAAATTTGTAATTATAGAATTTAGTAATGAACTACATGAATTTATTAATCAACGACAATTCGTGCAAATTTCTTAATTCACATACGAATGATTAAACATTTATCTAGTAGAATTTATTATAGTAAAAGTTGCTATCTTTATGAGCATACAATCTTTATCTTTATCTTAGTAGACATTTTATAATGTTTACTACCCGAATATTAGCATACAATAAATACATATATATGCCTCTTCATGAGGAAAACATAGTGATATATTTATGAGTACACCAGTGCGTGTCCCAGGGCAGGTGTAACAACAAATTATATATATATTATAGTTGTGGGTGTTTTTCTCACAGCTGGGGTCCTTTTCAATGAACTCTTTTTTTCAATAAATATTATCTCACCAATATTTCCAGCAGAAACTGCTGGAAATATTGGTGAGATAATATATATATATATATTACCGTTTGAGATCATGAAGATCGATTGGAATCGGGACTGGTGATCCTTTGATGGATTCTTATTTATGTAACTATTCGTTACATAAATAAGAATCCATCAAAGGATCACCAGTCCCGATTCCAATCGATCTTCATGATCTCAAACAGTAAAATCTATAATAAGCATGCCAAAGAAGCATCTCGGACAATGCAGTTTCTAGATATCATGATGGAAGGTTTCATATACTGTGTGAAATCTGGTAATCCTGGATTCGTAGCCTAGCAGTCAAGAGCGCAAGCCAAGTACGGAGAGCGACAGCTCGAATCTCGGATAAGTCAAATTTCAAAAGGCGAAGAGTTGGTAGTCAGCCTTCTGACGAGCCCGGGGCTACCAACATGTGGCAAAAAGCGGGCGAAACGAAAACGGTTGTGGCAATGGCGCCGTTAGTAGTCAGGGTGTATGAAATTGGATATCATGAAGGAAGGATTCTGTAGCTGGTTTTCAATGCGAAAGTCACCTCGTGTGACCTAGCAACTATTCGTTATATATATATTAATTAGAAACATTGTGCAATACTTCAAAAGTTCTAATTAAAATCAACCAGCGAGCATATTAACTTAAGTTAATATGTAACTTAATATGGCCCGTTGTAAGTTAGTCTGAGCCAACGTTGTTAATATGGCCCGTTGTAAGTTTAGTCTGAGTCAACTAAACCAGATGGCGACACTGAAAAAGCAACGTTAAAAATTATGACTTAAAAGTTACATGTACTCAACCAGATTGGAAAAATACGTAAGTACTAATGATTTCAATTTTAGATCTTTTAAATGTAACAGAAAAAATTGTATAGTTTGTGATGTTATAAATAATAATTGTATTGTAATTAATACGACAAACAAATGTTCTTCATTAAATATTAATTATAATTGTAACTGCAATACCGCAGGTGTAGTGTATCTAATACAATGTACATGTAAATTGCAATATATAGGAAAAACATATCAAATGTTAAAAACTAGGTTTAGGCAACACATATATAATATACAGCATAATAGTCAAACTATATTTCATAAACATATGAGATTAATAGGACATGATATTAAAAACTGCAAATTATTTATTTTAGAACATATTATCGAAGAAAACATATCAATATTAAATTAAAAACTATTAGAAAAAGAAGATTTTTGGATTAAAACGCTTAATTTCATGTACCCATTAGGATTGAATGACGTGGTACAAGGAATTGGCAGAAGTAGTATAATACATAATAAACAACTATATTATAATAATCCGGTTAAACGCAAACCAAGAAGTCATGGTGATAAAAGGAATAGGAAAAATAGAGTTAAAAATATTAAAAAAGATATGTATATAAATGAACAATTAGAAATGTTAAAACAACTTTTAAGTGATAATAAGCTAAAAGATCTTTATGTAAATATAAGAAGTTTTTCTAAAGATATCATATGTTCAATAAATCAAACATTAATTAACGACTATGATAGGCTAAGTTGAATAATAGACAGTTATTGTAATACAAAATACTATAATCGTACAATAAATGTTAATAATAACAATAAAAAATATATATTAACCATAAACTTCATTAATAAATGTATAGATAACATAAATATAGCCGGACTTTTAAATAATTGTAAAAGTAAAGAAATAATAGCATCAGATTTAAGTAAATATATTCCTAAAATATGGTATAAACTCCTACCACCATTAGGACGAAAATTTTGTAATTATAATAAAGAATTAAAATCAATATGTAACGATAATATTAGAAACATAATGGAAACAGAATGCAATAGTAAAAGTCTTAGTTTTGATAAAATAAATGAACAGATATGTACCCATAATCTAGAATTAATTGAAAATTGTGAATTAAGAAAGCTGCTATCAAAAGGGTATAAATATAGATTAAATAATAACAACGACAAAAATAAAATTTACAATTCGTTATATAATAACTTAAATGATTACTTTAGTATGCTGATTAATAGTGAAAGCTCGAATATATCTAAGATAAAAATTTGGAAAGATTATATATTTGATAAAATTAAAAATAAAATAAAAATAACAAGCAATTATAAAAGGAAAGATAAATTAATAAAGATATGTATAAAGAACTTACTAAATTAAAGGATAACTATATAATAACAACTATTGATAAAGCTAGTAATAACTTTGTCTTCATATGCAAAAAGCTTTATTATGATATACTAATGAAAGAAGTTAATTCTAATGATTTAAATGTAAATCCAACATATGAACGTAGTGAGTTGAGTTTAGAAACAATTATTACAAGTCACTGTTCTATAATGGATAAAAAGGGTATAAAGGTTGAATTAGATAATAAAACTATACCTATATTATATTGGAATCCAAAATTACATAAAAATCCAATAAAACCTAGGTTCATATGTAGTGTTTTTAAATGTACATTAAAACCACTTTCGGTTTATATGAATAAAATACTTAAAGAAATTAAAACACACTTCAAAAAATATTGTAGGGTAATCGAAATTAATACTGGTATAAAACACTATTTCAGTATTAATTCTACAAAAGAAATTTTAGAACAGACAAACGAAATAAATTTTCAGAATATAAATACGTACGATTTTATTACGCTTTATACAAATCTGGATTTAGCAGATATTAAAGAATCGTTAGTAAAATTAATTAATCTTATATTCGGAAAAATATATACATATATATGTTATAATAATTATAACGCATATCTAACAAAAATTATACTATCAAATAAATATAAATATATGGATAAAATTGAATTAATAGAATCCTTAAATATTTTGATAAATCAAAATTATTTAAAAGTAGGGACATCTATATTTAGACAAGTAAAAGGTGTTCCAATGGGTGGTAATAGTAGCCCAATTATAGCTGACTTGTTTTTAAGCTTTATAGAATATGAATTTGTTCATAACTGTGTAAAAACTAAATCTAAACAATATAAATATATGAAATATATGTTTCGATACATTGATGATATATGTGTATTTATATCTAATAATTTTTATTCAATTAGTGAACAAATTTATCCAGAAAGCCTTATTCATAACAAAACCAATATTAATGATAAAGAAGGTGTATATCTAGATATGAACATTAAATTAACATTAACTAAAACTACTATTAATTTATATCGTAAAGATGACATTTAAATTTACAAGAAACATATTTTTGCATAAGCATTCATGCATACCATTTCATATAAAATATAATACATCAAATAATGAAATTTTAAGAATTGCAACAATATGTAATGATATTGGTTTTCTTCAATCATTGTAAGCAATATTATATACAATTATTATATTTTATGAGCAATCATTATAAATTATTGGAAACAATTGTAAACAATGATTATAATCATAAGCAATCCTTATTTACCTTATAATTAATATCTAATCTGGTAATTCTAAGAGAATTAATTAATATAAACAATAACTAAAATTATTATATAAAATTAATTGTATATTAAAAACAACTACTATAAACAATTGTAAACAATTATAAAAAATCGTTGTAATAAACAATTATTACAATGATTTATAAATTTTACAATTTTGGTATCATTTTATTTATAAACAATACAATTGTTTTTAATTATTCATTAATTAGTTTATTTTCTCGTTATAAATTAAAACTATTAACTATATAAACTATGGAATGATTATATAAGCATTCAGCATTATGTTTATGTGCAAGTAGATTTTGTACTTTATATAATTCAATATAATATAATGGAATAATATAATATATTTTCAATTTTATCCATTTATTTATCATTACTTGATTGTTTAATTTTTGTTGGATTGGCGTTAAGTTTATTATAGCGCATATATAGTAAATATATATGTAGAACTACAGCTCTGGGTAATTTGAAGAGTTTTATATATAAGTAAGCAAAATTTAGAACATAGCAAACTTTAACTCTTGCTATAGTGCATCTTTAATATCTGCTAAATCCAGATTTGTATAAAGCGTAATAAAATCGTATGTATTTAAATTTTTAAAATTTATTCCTTTTGTCTGTTCTAAAAATTCTTTTGTAGAATTAATACTGAAATAGTGTTTTATACCAGTATTAATTTCGATTACCTTACAATATTTTTTAAAGTGTGCTTTAATTACTTTAAGTATTTTATTCATATAGACAGAAAGTGGTTTTAATGTACATTTAAAAGCACTACATATAAACCTAGGTTTTATTGGATTTTTATGTAATTTTGGATTCCAATGTAATATAGGTATAGTTTTATTATCTGATTCAACCATTATGTTATAGAACAATGATTTCTAATGATTGTTTCTAAGCTCACCTCAATACTTTATATATTACCTTTACATTTAAGGAGTTATCACTAAACCCTTACATCCGTTTAACGATAATATTGTTTTTCATATAAATTCAAAGTTATTGCTAGCTTTAGTAATAATCGTTAGTATATAGTTATTATTTAATGTGGTAAGTTCTAAATCAATAGCTTTTATTAATTTTATCTTTACTTTTATAACGACTTCTTTATCTTTTATCTAATATCTCTACTTTTATCTTTACTTTTTATTTTTGAGTTTATCAAATATATAATCTTTCCAAATGATAATCTTTCTAAATATATAATATTTACAGCAGGACGCCACTAATCAGCCTAGGTGGGTCTCATGAGCTGCGGACCCATACCTACATTTAACGTTTCGACCCTTATTATCTGCTTACTCCGTACACTGTTGCTGATCGGATAAGAACGCATGACGTCTAGATCGTACTTCGAACGTTATACAGAGTCCAGAATTCGAATCCGATCAGCACCAGTGTATGGAGTAAGCAGATAATGAGGGTCGGAACGTGAAATGTAGGTCTGGGTCAGCAGCTTATGAAACCCACCCAGACTCATTAGTAGCGTCCTGCTGTATCATGACGCTACTATTGCTGTTCCTATTATGAATAGAAGCAATACATGTGAGGATAACGTCGTCCCACAACTAGAATAATTTCAGGTCATAGATGTAATCAAGTTATATTTATATCCTCTTAATATTATTTTTTAATTCGCCATTTTCAATTAATTCTAGATTACGGGTGCTTATATGTTCATTCATGTTATCAGAATTATGCTTGCAATTACATTATGTTTTTATAATGTTTCTAATATCATCGTTACATATTGATTTCAATTGTTTATTATAATTACGACTTTTTATTATTTTAGCATTAACAGTTTATAACTTATTTTATGAATATATTTACTTAAATCTGACCCTATTATTTCTTTTCTTTTAGAATTATTTAAAAGTCTACCTACATTTATGTTATCTATTCATTTATTAATGAAGTTTATGATTATAGTATAACTTTACTGTTAACATTAATTGTACTAATTTAGTATTTTGTATTACAAACCTGTTATTATGAAACTTTAAAATCATAATCGTTTATTATATCTTGATATATTTATTTTTCAGAATATATTAAGGAACAAATTACAGAGAATAAAAGCTATCGAGTTATTTTTATATTTCGAAAAATGTTATATTATCTATATATAAATATTACATTAACAGCAATACGCTGTTATAAAAGTAAAAGAAAAATTAAAATTATCGTGCTGTAAATGAATTAAAAATAATTAAATTAATTGTTTATTAAATTAATTTAATTAATGCTTTAATACTGTAAATTTATATAATATTAAGATTATATAAATAAATATTTATAATATCATGTGATCGAATATATATAATATATGATTGATTATATATAATATTATGTGATTATATTATTTTATATGAAATAAAATTAAAAGCATTCCATTTGATTATATTTTTAAATTTAATTAGTCAAATTTAGATAATTGTGAGTATTACTAAAAGGTATCACAGGAACAAAACTATTTAATATTTTTTGATTTATGCGATTTTATTTATTTAGAGTTCTTTACAAGCATTATGCTTTTAATTGAATGATATTTCATAAATACGAGTTTATGAGGTATTTTGATGAAAACGTAATAATGTATTTATCAATATTTCTTCACAATATATTTCGAACTTTGATTTAAGATAAGTATATAAATACATGATAAAAATAGGAAAATATATTTTATAAGATAAAATTAATAAAGATATGTATAAAGAACTTACTAAATTAAAGGATAACTATATAATAACAACTATTGATAAAGCTAGCAATAACTTTGTTTTCATATGCAAAAAGCTTTATTATGATATACTAATGAAAGAGGTTAATTCTAATGATTTAAATGTAAACGCAATTTATGAGTGTAGTGATTTAAGTTTGGAAGCAAACATTATAAATTAATGTTTTATTCGTATGACAATAATATAAATACATCAATTTAAACATTAATTTTTAATTTTGGAGCAATATCGACGAACAATAAGATATTTTTATACTTCGCTCGTTTCTAATAGCATCAAGAGAAAAAACATTTGTTCACAAACAAAAATGTCATATTGTATTTAACAAATATAACACGTTGCCTTGTGATAAAAAAATTGTGTGATGACCCGCAAAGAAGCAAATGAAATATAAAATATTAAGGAATTTATTTTTTTTATATTTTCGAATTTGCTCTAAAATTAAAACTTCAACAAATGACTATAAATCCTTTATTTATTCACAAATGTTAATATTAATATAAACCATAATGTTAAATATTACTTCGTACTGGTTAATTTAAATGTAAATAAATTCATAATTTACCTTTTAAATTATCAAATTGTAATAAAATAATATTTTAAATGTATAATATAAATAGTTTCAGCAATTTGTTCGAATCTGTTTTTGTCAGTTAAAAACATAAATCAATGTTCTTTACAAGCAAAATATAAATCTTAAATTATATATACTTTAATAGATACACTTTTGGATTTTTTATCTACCGAAAATAGTCATTAATATATAGTGCTTAAAATGTAGAAAAAATCTCGGATACTCTTGACTTATATGTGTAACCGACAAAGGCACAATTTGCTGTTTCTCTTTGTGGCTACTCTTACTACATGTATTGACACAATTTACTCTAAATATTTTATATAAATATATATTTTTTAAATATCTTAAATATGAATTTAATTTTAAAACTTAAAATCATATATACACAGGCAACTTAGGTTGTATATAGAACTGACCTTGCTTTGCTATGATGATTGTCAAATACGATGTTATTTTTTTCAAATGACATCTTCACAAAATCCTCGGTGCTCTAAAAAATAGATGTTATTTAGGAAATTATTTATTTTAAATATTAAGATTAAATATTGTGAATATAATACTAGCAAGAACAATATTTTTCAAAACGTTATGAAAATCAGAATTAAATTTGGAATATACATTTTATGTATACATAAATTATTATTAAATAATTAAATAATTTTATTTATACTATTTTTGTTTAAATAATAACGCACAATGTTTTATTCATCCAATATCTGATTAATCCTATCCATTATCTGCACATAATATACTTCTGCATTGGTGTGAAAATTCTTTGTTCTACATGGATTGAAAGTCTGCGTTGTGTATGTCCACGTTGTATTAGTCTTCGACTTACCACGCGACGACCGAAAGCCGCGAAGGCATAAGGATGCCGCACGGTAAATGGCAAAAATGATCTTACGTTTCAAAGCGCATAATATCTGACTATGTTTTTGCTGTTGATTTTGTTGATTGCAGCCAAGCTATGCGTCTTAATAATGACAGTGAACTCTCTCTCATGCCCCCAAAAGCAGATAATACTAGCGAAATAAAATTACCACGTTTGATCATGACAACTCGTTTTCGGTATTTTAGTTTTTACGGGTGTGATGAAGTTCAAATGCGTCGGACTTCGAGGAATACAAAGCATCGTGGTTGTTAAATATTGTGACGTCAAAGAACGTCTGCACGAATCGATTCCCGAACAAACCAGTACAAACGACATCGATCCTTGCATTATTTTCACGGCACATTGCGGTGTTTTGAAATGTGGTATTGTGATTTAGGTCTCCCATAACCGGTTCAATGCCAACACTTTAACTTACTGTTGTTAATTCTCGAGCAATTAAATCTATAATCGAATTGTGCCGAGTGATTTGAAAGCCGCCACGTTTACATGATAATATATGTGATGTGTTTAACTCAGCCGCGCATGCACATCTTATTGTAATTATTAATTAAATAATAATTAAATTTTATCTTACAATATATTTGGATTCGTAATTAAAATTAATTATATATAATTACATTTCCTTCTGATTGTCGCACGACATTATGCTCACAGGTACTGTAGGTCTCATAAGCTGCTGACCCAGACCAAAATTTCACGTTTCGACCTTTATTATCTGCTTACTCCGTTCACTGGTGCTGATCGGATTCAAACTCATGACATCTGTATCGCGTTTACAACGTTACTACCACTAGTCTAGCTTATCCAGTTGTGTTGGTATACATTTCTATATATTATTTTTGATAGAGGATCGTATTCTAACAATCTATTACGTTGGATCGGTATAAGAAATGTATACCAGCAGGCTGATTATCAGAAATCAACAGAAATGTATCCAGCAGGTGGATACAAAGTTGTAACATGAGAAACAGTGATCTGGCTAGCGGATCATACCCATTATGTAGGTTTCTAATAGATCGTTAGAATACGATCCCCTACCAAAAGTAATATATATATAAATGTAAATCTATAACACACAAGGAGCCAGTTTAGTCGATGTAGCGTTGAATCGCAATACGGACGTTCTGAGTTCGAATCCGATAAGCATCAGTGTACGGAGTAAGCATATTTTATAAGGGTCGAAACGTGAAATGTAAGTCTTGGTCAGCAGCTGATGAGACTCACCCAGACTGATAGTAGCGTTCTGCTATATCAAGAATAGGAACAATACCTGTGAGTATAATGTCGTGAGACAACCATAAGAATGTCAGTTCACAGATGCAATCAAGTTAAATTAACAAATATATTTATCTGTAATTAAATAAAAAATAATTTCTTATTGTGTTGCATTATTTGATAATGTTTAATGGGTTTTGATTGATATTATTGTACTCTTTAATTTAATGTTATCGTCAACCTGGAACGAGACGTTATAGCATGCATTATATCTGGAGAATAAACTTGACCATATTGGTTTTAAAACACGTTTTATCTTTGTTTTGTTCACTAATAATTTTAATCAAAACCTTTTATTTTTATTAAAGATATGTAGTCTGCTTATACATTCTGACACTCGTGTTTATCGATTTATTCATCTTAAAGATACATGCCAGTCGTATTTATCGATTTCTGACATACATTAGAGAAATAGTCATATCTGACAGTCATATTTATCAATTATTGTTAATTATTCTAGCTTGATTTACACACAAATTTAATAACTTTTGATACTTGTTAATAAGCTAATAACGCTTAATAATTCAGTTGTTTCTGATATCTCCTCATTATCCATTATTAAATTTTCAGTATAATTTGAGATATATACAATTTTATGAGAAAATATTTCGATCGCTCACTAGGTTGCACAGTATGTGTCGATGGTACTTTACATAAAATTTATACTTGATATTTAAAACTTGACTTTGTATTTTTACGTTATGTATGGATAAATAAACTAGAATTATTTTCTATTTCTCTTCATTAGATATGCAGATACAAAATTTTTGTCATAAAAAACGCGACTAGAGATCGTTGCACAAATATAAAACACTTGCCGTAATTTCTTCTTGCAATGTAAAGACGTATTTTGCAACTGTTTATATATAACATTAAAAATAAATGAGATACACTTTTATAACCTAAAATAGTAAGCAAATGCAGTGCATACAACTCTGATGTTGTTTTCAAATCGTAACTGTGATATACAGGTGGATAAATTCTTTGATATTTAAAATAGTTGATATATCGTATGTAAATAGTAATTAATTAAATTGTTTTAATTCTAAATATGAATAAATTAATACCGTAATATTTTAGTTAATTAAAAAATATGAACTAATTTTTTATAAATTAAAATAATTCTTAGTAAATAAACTTAATAAAGATAGATTGGATTATAAATTAAGATAATTCTAAAAATTAAGATAATTTGAAAAATTAAACAAATTTTTTATAAATAAAGATAATTCTATAAATTAAGATAATTCTTAGAAAGTAAACTTAATAAATAGAGATCGGAATATAAATTCAAATAATTCTAAAAATTAAGATAATTCTTTGCAAATAAACTTAATAAAGAGATATTGTTTTTAAGAATTATCTTAATTTATAACCCAGTCTCTCTCTTTATTAAATTTATTTTCTGTCATCATCAGGACAAAATGTTTCAAAATAAAACAGTGTATTCATAATTATTGGAGCTGGGTCAAAGGAAGGTAGAAATTATTTTTGATATTTCGCTAACTATTGTTAGCATCTTCAGAAAATTAATAATGGATCAGTATTAACTATTTAAAACCAGTAACAAAAGTTACTATATGTTTGATTAACAATGCGCACAACTTAAATAAATAAATAAATAAATGATTTTCTTATGTACACGAAAAAACAGAAACAAAAAAGAAAAAACATAAATAAATTAGGAAAAAACGTTGACGACTAGTGTCAATGTAAATCGACCGAAATCTATCGGCATTCCAGCTCTTCTTCCTGCTTCAAGGCCTCAAATCCATGGGGATCTGAGCCCCCCAACCGATCCAACACGCCGCTTTCCGACTGAACCACCCGGGGTCTTTCACACCCCGAATAATCCAATCAGCGCGGACTATGCTGAGTAAACGAGAGACGAGGAGCTTAAGAATATTTAGCCTTTGCTCTGGGGGACGTCCTCTAGAGAAGAAGACTAATCCCGAGAAAGCCCAGGTGCCCCAGAGGCGCACCTGGATTTTCCCTATCAACGACAGATGTTGGGCCCGTTTCAGAGCCCACCTAGCTTTCTTCAGGATACGTTTGAGTCTATCCAGGTCAGCTTTCGCCGACCAGTTTACCGTAACGGTGAACCCCAGGTATTTTACTCGACTTGTGAATGTGGGAAGTGGTTCAGAGGCAAATATGGAGGATAGCGCAGAGAGTGCTAATCTCTTAAGTTTCTGCTTTGTTGCAGGGGTGCCATAAAAGACAACCGCCTGCGATTTGGCGGAGTTCAAAATAAGGTTAGATATGGGTAACTGATCTTTTAATCTTAAAAAGAAACGGCTGATGTCAGAGACTACGTCTTTACACCTGCGTCCAGTAAACAGGGCTGTGGTGTCATCAGCGTACACCACAAGACGTTGTTCGCGTTTAAATGTTTTGAATAGATTAATGGAGGCAGCAAGATATAAGATAGGAGAAAGTGGGGATCCTTGAGGTACACCCGTAATAGGGTAGAACTGACGCGCATCAGGGTCGTCCTCATAGTAAAATCGCTTAGTGTACAGCAGGATCTCCACCCTGTTAACAATTCTCGCAGGCAACCCGAGGGACCTGAGAGAAGAGATCACAAAGGGAATGGAGATGCGGTCAAATGCAGCAGAAAAGTCAAGGAAAACAGCCACTACAAGACGATGGCTATTTTCCCGACAAAACTGCTCCACCTCACCTACTACTGAATGGACCGAGCGACCTTTGACGAACCCATGAAAACCAGGAGGGATCAAATTACGCCTAATCAAATGGTCGCGGATTTTACGCGCAAGCGCTTTTTCGTAAATCGACACGAGGGAATTTTGAATCAAACGGGTCGCAGATCTTTAGGGCAAGAGCAGGATTTTTTCTTAGGAATAAACACTCTCTTACTAATATTGATGCCTGCTACATCGGATGGGGAGGCTAGAAGCATTGTGACGGCCACCTCTCTTCTCTGATCGGCTGTCAAAAGCTGACAGACTCGAGAGGAAAGTGGAGCGTGGGATTTAGAGGTGCCCGGAAGTGGACCCCAGGAGTTAAGGATATCTGTTACAGATAAGTCCCTACTCCTGAATTCACCCCAAGGCGGTATTGGTTGAGGTGATTGAGTGGCTCCATAGTTATGAAGGGCTAGTGACTCTTCCAAAACTTTTTCAAGGCCTATCTTACCTATCCAACCAAATGCTCTATCCTTCCAGCACACAAACTTCTCCTTCCTGAATATCTTCCAGAAGGAAGACTGAGACGGGTTAAAACGAGCAATATTCGTCTTATCCCTACTCAGCTGGAACCTATATCTAGTGCTCCAGTATTCATTCGAGAGGGTTTGTCTTTCGGAAACAGAGAGATTAGGAAGGTTCAGCAATTTAGCTAGGACCTTGAGTTTTGTCGGAGTGGGATTGTATAAGCGACCTTTGTAGGTAGTCGATAAAATCGCGGTAGCTTGCGAAGAGAGGTAGGTATTGAATTCGGTTAAACTCTCCTGTCCTATTCTGGGGAAGAGTCGAATTGCCGCCTGAAAGAAGGCCACTCTGATCGGATCAAAGTGAAACCTCCTTCTCAGCAACGTATCCTCCTCTATCCTCCAACGAATTAGGTCATGAGAGGTGGTCAACTGTTGACGCGACTGCTCCGTGCAGAGGGGTTTAAGTAACCACCTCGAGTGAAGCAGTAAAATGTCGAGGATTGAATTTGTTGATGTGCAATGAAAAGTGGGGGACGGTGGTTTGTGAATAAAGTAATCGTTCCTGGCTCTGCGAAGTGATGCGTTGATCCAACGACCAGTTCTGTCATTGAAGTCCCCTAGTATCATGTCATAGCCGCTGTCGATAATACCATCCAGGAGGTCACGATTCTTGTGGATCTCCCCTGGACGAATGTAAACATTGGCTAGACTGAGGCGTTTACCGTTCTTACTGAGTGAAACTACCAGACAAGACAGGGCTGGACATGAGTAGTTTAGCAAGAGGGTGGACCTTAAAGAGCACTTAACTAAGGTCAAGAGTCCTTGAGAGGAAGAAGAGTGAGGCGGGGTTATGTACGGAGTATAGTGGGAACATATATGCTTTGGGATAAATCGAGTAATGTCCTGGGGGAGACGGATAGACCGCGTCTCCTGAAGGACTATAACATCTGCGTCTCTACCGGATAGAAGTCTAAGGGCAGAAGCACCTCCCGAATTCCACTGAAGGATATTCAGTGAAAAAGGCTCACGAGTACTCTGCATTGTGATGGACTAGTTGGAATGGGGATTGCCATCCTAGACCGAACTAGGAGCTGGAAGGTTCCCATTCCCACCACCAGCCCGGTCCAGTGAAGGCACTTGCCCCTGGGCAGCGTCTTCATTTCCCCTTCTCTGTTTTTGATTAATGAGTTTCCCGATTTTTAACGGGGGAACGGAGTGAGCCGAAGCACCCCTCTTGTTTGATTTTTCAGCAGGAACGACCACTGACGGCGGACTCATAAACAAATTGGCGACCATCTTCATAACCATTTGCTCGAGATTCTTCATAAATATTTCGGATTTGAGGTCAGAAAAAAGATTTGAAGCAACAGGACTGACTGCACCTTGGAAAAGGTCTCTTTGTGTGGCCGCGAGGCTTGAAATTTGCATAAGTAGGCCTTGAAATAAGGGCATTTTCTTGCCCACGCCGGGTGAGCTTCCCCGCAATTGAGGCATTTGACGGGGTTAATACAAGAAGCGTCTGTGGGGCATTCCATTTGTCCACACCGGCCGCAACAAGCCGCCTTACTGCAGCTGGAGGCCCAGTGCCCCCATTTATGGCACCGGCTGCAGTGCGGGTATGTATACTCTTCGGTAGACACAGTGGTAAACTTAAGATTGAAACCCAGAAAGGGGTTGCAGTGATTTCTAGAAAGCAGTTCGGCCTGACCAACCGAGGCCGAACAAAAACCTACGTTTATCTGGTTACCATCTCGACCTGTCAGCAGTCTAACGTTATGTATTTTAAAAAGCTCGGTAAGATTGACTAAATCTTCATGTTTAAGTGGAACTGGAAGATTATTGGTTTTTAGACTGGCCATTATAGGCTTTGATTCGAACTTGCCAATATCTTTTAAATTGACTTGAAAAAAAGTATTGTATTCATTCATAGCTTCTTCTAAAGCAAACGATATCTTAATAGTCGTCTCCGTGTATCTGACAGAGTTATACACGACTGTTCTTAAATTTAAGTGCGAAAGTTCGAAGAAAACAATTAGACAATGCATGTCTTTCGATAGGTTTTAACAAAGTAACTATCCCTAAATTTCTTGTTTTAGAGATTGGGGGAAGTAATTCCCCCTCGCCGGTACCCGAAACAAAATCACTAACCTGTGGAACGTTCATTGAGTCTTTGTTTACCTTTTTTGTTCCAAATTCTTCTTTTTTCTTACTGGAAATAGCTGTATTTTCTGAATTGTTTGATGCTCCGAACGCGTTGTTCATGCTACAAATTTTGAGTGCACAACTTAAAACAACTAGATATGCCTCTTGTTAAAACAAAAAATGAAACAAGGAAAAAATTTAAACAAAACTCTTAAGATTCACAAAAATATTTATATAGAGAATAAACTTAACGAAGCAATGCAAAATCTACATCAAATAAATAAAACCACTCCCTGTCTTCACCAGTCGAGTAAAATACCTGGGGTTCACCGTTACGGTGAACTGGTCGGCGAAAGCAGACCTTGATATACTTAAACGTATCCTGAAAAGAGCTAGATGGGCTCTGAAACGGGCTTAACATCTGTCATTGAAAGGGAAAACTCAGGTCTGCCTCTGGGGCACTTAAGCTATCTCGGGATTAGTCTTCTTCTCTAGAGGGCATCCCCCAGAGCAAAGGCTAATGTTTCTCAAGCTCTTTTTATTTTGATTAACCAGCACTATCCGCCTCGATTGGACTCTTAGGGGGGGGTGAAAGACCCTGGGTAAGATTAAATGGTGTCATTATATCGATTCGTTTTCCTCTTGTTTTTGTAACTTTCTGTTTCTCTGTTTCTGGCGATGAACCCTTTTTTTATTATTTATTTATTTAAGAAAACCCTTATTATTGAATTAAACCAAGCAATAAAATTATGAAATGTAATTATTAAATATTTTACAATTATATAATTATAAAAAGTAATAATTTTAAAAGTAATAAAATTATGAAAAATAAAGCATAAAATATGTTTCCTGTATTTTTATTCCTAAAATATTATATTCTATTTAAATGATCTAACTATTGTCGAATATAATGGATATAGATTCGACTATATATTTTAAGCTTTAAAAATGTACACATCAAACATATTATAGGATGCATTATTGTTTGCTGATAATCTTTTTAGATATTATAAATCTTTACAGTTGACAGTCACTCTAGAAACCAGCATAAAATAAATATTGATTCTATAATTTTGCATCTGTCAGAAATGAACATACAATAATGCTGAACATATTATATATATAATCAGAGCAGCTAACTAAGTCTAATAATTTATATTATTTATAAATTGAAAATAATGCTTAATAAAATTAAAATAATTAAATAATAAATAATTATAAATAATTAATAATTTTTAAATAACATGTTATATAACTTATATCAAGTTAAAATAAAAGTTAATTTTCATGAATCGTCTAATAAATAGAAGACGATGCATCAGAATAAGGATATGAGGTCATCAGGAGGAACTGATGGGTTATCATGTTTCGGATCCCATTCCTCACCCAACATATCAGTAAGGCCAAATACATGATAATGTATTTGGCCTTAACCAATTTCATTACATATAATAGCAATTCTAAAAATTTTATTATTTAATATTATATGTTATGAATAAATGGTCATGCAAAAAATGTTTATTGAAAATTAAAATATGTCATCTTTACGATATAAATTTATAGTAATTTTAATCGATGTTATTTAATTTTCATCTCTAAATGTATACATTCTTTGTCATCAATATTAGTTTTATTGGGAATATGGTTACTTGGATAAATTTGTTCACTTATTGAATAAAACTTATTAGAGTTAAATACACCTATTTCATCGATGTATCGAAACATATTTGATATCTTTATATAGTTTGAATTTATTTTTTACAAAGTTATGAACAAATTCATATTCTATAAAGCTTAAAAATAAGTCAGCTATAATCGGGATACCATTACCTCCCATTAAAACACCTTTTATTTGTCTAAATATAGATGTCCCTACTTTTAAATAATTTTGATTTATCAAAATATTTTAGGGTTCTATTAATTCAATTTTATCCATATATTTATATTTACTTGGCGGTTTAATTTTTGTTAGATATGCGTTATAGTTATTATAACATATATATGTATATATAGAAAAATGTATATATTTTTCCGAATATAAGATCAATTAATTTTACTAACGCTTTTTTAATATCTACTTAATCTAGATTTGTATAAAGCGTACTAAAATCGTATGTATATATTCTGAAAATGTATTCATTTTATGTGCTCTAAAAATTTTTTGTGGAATTAATACTGAAATTGTGTTTTATACCAGTTTTAATTTCGATTACCTTACAATATTTTTTGAAGTGTGCTTCAATTACTGTAAGTATTTTATTCATATAAACAGAAATTGGTTTTAATGTACATTTAAACGCACTACATATTAAGCTAGGTTTTTTCGATTCTTATGTAATTTTGAATTTCAATATTTTCGATTCCAATATTTTGGATTCCAATATTCTAGATTCCAATATTTTAGATTCCAATATTTTAGATTCCAATATTTTGGATTTTAATATTTTGAATTCCAATATTTAGGATTCCAATATGTTAGATTCCAGAAATTTTGAATTAAAATATTTTGGATTCCAATAATTTTGGATTTTAAATTCGCTCGCTATATCTAATGTTTATACATTTAAAGAAAAATAGTATTTTTACATCAGTGTTAAATACAAGAAAGAATGCTTTGAATACGTCTCGGAAAGCCAGTTTCAGAAATTCATTACATAGAAGGTTTCATATACTGATTAATATATATATCTGTACAGTATGGTTAGTCTATTCTGTAAGGGGTAGACTCACTTATCGAAGAAACCTAGGTTTGAATCTAAAAGTGCAAATCTATTAAACAAAGAAGATACGATTACAAAGAAATATATTGACAGTTTCAAAGAGCACGAATACCTAAAAGAAAGATTTAGCTTTGGAATAAAAACCCTTATGCCGAAAAGTCAAACTATATCGCGACATAGAACACCACCCAACATTGGGATCATTAGGAGAGATATCATATACTCATAAAAATATGGATTTTGATTTCAAATAAAATAGTCAGCTTCCTATGATATGTTATACATGTGGCAGTGCAATACAAAGACATTTAGTGCATTTACCCTCTAGAAGCGGAAATGCCAATATCGGCGATAAATATATACTAAGTATAAATGTAAGCTGTAGGGATTCAGAACGCAAAACATGTCATATAATGCGTAAAATAAACACTTTAAGATCACGGTAACTGATACAATTCATAAAATACAAGGGCTGTATAATTGCAATACATCAGGATAGGTTTATCTTATGCAATGTGAACCATGACGTAAGCAATATATTGGTGAAAGTGGCACACCACTAAATCTAAGGATGAACAATCGTCGAAATGATATTGAGAATAGGATAATTGAAAATAACGGTGTTGTAAGATATATGGTTGAACATATAGAGCACAAATGGTGTGCGCAATCATAAAGAAGGATGACGATTATATTAAACGGAAAAAGTATCGAACATCTCCTGATAGGTTAGCGAATAACGAACAAAAAGGACTTGAACAGCACGAGCGGATACAATTAACAATAAAATCAGATTAACAATAAAATTTACCAAATGTTAATTTATAGGAACCAAGTAAGATCAAAGACAAATGAATTATTCAATATTTCAATGGCAACTGCCATAATCACTAGGAAAAATAAAATAAAATGCTTGAAGTTTTGCCATTGAAATATTGAATAATTATTTTGTCTTGTTCCTTGGTTCCTATAAATTACATTTGCTAAATTTGAGAGCATAGATGAGTTAAATATCTTCAATTATCGTTCAGAATTACATTCGGGTCAAATTTAATCTTTATATGGCAAGTCATCCCCGAGAAATATACACAAATTGTTTGTTAGCCAATATTTCGGGTGTCCGAGCAACCCTCTTAAAAGGATTGCAATTATTCTGAACAATTATAACTTTTTCGTATATTCAATTAAAATTTAAAATAAAAATTAATTTTTATGAATTTACTAATAAATAATATATGATGTATTCGAATAAGAAGTAGAGGTCTTCAGGAGAAACTGCTATGTTATCAGGTTTTAATATGTCATAATTACATAAAATTTTGCCCCAGTTTCTTTCGTATCGCATGTCGAATTTCAAAAGTGGATTCAAATAATTAATGCAATTTAAATTTTTTTAAATAAAAGTTTTTACTAAGGAATATTGCAAAATCGAAACGCGTTTGCTAATAAAACTTTCGCTTAAATTTATATAATTTTTGGAGCGGAATCAAAAATAAAACTTTTAATTAAAAAAATTCGCTAACTTCTGTTAGCATCATCAGAAAAAATACAATCGCTATAATTTATCTTAAAATAAATTTTAATTGCTGTTTGGGACTGGTTATAATCTAAATACAAATTATATATGGAATGTCAAAATGATCTCACACTGTGATTCTAATTCTATTACAGATATACATAAATATATCCATACATATGCGATTCCCAGAAGCCGTAATGCACCTGATCAACACAATATGTATGTAATTTGGTAATATACAAATTTAAACCAGCATTTCGGCGACAAGGACTTCATCAGAAACAGTAACAAGACCGAAACACGAAATGTTGGCGTGGGCTACTGTCAAGTTCACCCACGCTGATTGTAGTGTACAGTGATGCTAATAGAATTGAAATAATCACACGAGGATAATATGAAACCGAAAAATGAAGTAATACGTCTCGTTTAAGCAACGAATATACATATAAGTATTAAAAAAGTTTTTTTAAGTTTTTTATAAAAAAAAACTAGTTTTGGGTGTTTATTATTACATATTATTACATAATTATATATTCAATAATTATTTTAGCAATTATTATTTCGATGTTTAGTGTATATATTAAAAAAAGGCTTTATTTTAACGTGGCAAATGCGTGCCAGCGCACGCTTACATGATCACAACAAAACAAGACTGTGAATAAGGTGTCGAGAAGGTGTGAACGGAGGAGGTGTTTGAATGTGATAAAGGAGGGAGCGCGGCGGACGTCGAGAGGGAGTTGATTCCAGGCGAGTGAGGCGGCGACGAGGAAGGATCGGAGACCGTAGTTGTTGGAGTAATTAGGAACGTGGAGTAAGGGGGTATGACGGGAACGCATCGATAGCGAGGTGGGGCGAGTATCGTCTAAGAAAGGAAGGTTGATGAACGATGGGGAGCCGACAGCGATGAGACGAAAAGTAACGAGAAGAAGGCGGAGTTTGATGCGGATGTGGATGGTGGGCCAGGAGAGTTGGGCAAGATATGTGGATGTGTGGTCGAAGTGACGGAGACGAAAGAGCACTCGAACGGCGGTGTTGATTATTCGTTGTAGGGGTAGGATGATGGATTTTGGAGAATTGGCGAAAAGGCTAAGGCAGTAATTGATTTTAGGGAAAAGAAGCGATGAAAGAAGAGACATACAAGAACGGAAGTCGATAAGGGGGCGGATACGGCGGATGTCACGGAGAATTAAGTTAGACGAGCGGACCTTGTCACGGACGAAGGGTTTAAGGGAAAGGTAATCATCGAAATGGAAGCCTAAGAAAGTGAGATTATGGACTATAGGGATGATCGATGAGGCAAAAGAAACAATCGGAGGAGATATGTTTGGTTTACGGGGAAGGATCCACATTATTTTGGACTTTTCGGGGTTTAGAACGAGATGGAGATTGGAGAGACGTTTGTAGATAGAAGAAAAACAGTTGGAGGCAGAAATGCCGATATCGTGTATGCGATGTGCGGGTGCAGGAGCATAGATTAGAATGTCATCGGTGTATTGCATGACCTTAAAGGAGTAAGGTTTTATAAACGGAGATAGATCGCCAAGCAGAAGAGAGAAAAGCATAGGACCTAGGACTGAACCTTGTGGAACCTCGCAAAAAATAGGGATGGGAGGGAAGGAGGATGAATTAGAACAGACGCGAAAGGAACGGTCGGATAGGTATGAGGCGAACCAAGCTACGGAGGAGGAAGAAAATCCGTAATCATAACGAAGGCGAGAAAGGAGGACGGAGTGGTCGACAATGTCGAATGCGGAGGAGAGGTCGAGGAAGATGATAACACTATATAGAGCCTTGTCTCGAGAAATGAGTAAGTCGTTGTACACTTTTATGTATGCGATTTCTGTCGAGTGATTAGAGCGGAAAGCGGATTGGAAAGGAGGGTACAGATTGGATGAGGAGAGATAAGCGTTGATTTGTATTAAGATGAGGCGTTCTAAGAGCTTAGAAAGAGTAGGGAGTAGCGAAATGGGGCGATAGCTAGAAGGAAGTGAGGGCTCGAGCGATTGTTTTTAAGGAGGGAACGAACGATTGCGGATTTCCAGTGTGAAGGGAAGATACGACTGCGGATGGACGAGTTTAACAAGGTTGTGAGAAATGGGGATATCAATGAGCATATAGATTTTAATATGTGGGTAGGCAGGGGATCGGTGGGTGAGGTTTTGTTGGGCAAGGATATGAGACAGATGATATTTCTGTAGGTGAGACAGGGAGAAGATGAAAGAGTTCCGGAAGGATGATGCTAGGCGGGGCAGAGTGGGATAGGATGGAGACCGGGGTGTGAGAGAGCAGCGTGAATACTTTAGTCTAGAGAAATGACGAATAATCATTAACATTAATGTTGCACGGCGTAGAGGAACGAGCCAGGATTGAGTTATAAGTATGCCGGAGAGTCTTAGAGTTGAATGAAGTGATGATTTTATGCTGCCAGAAGGAGTTGCATTTGGTACGTAGTAGGTTGAGATAAGACCGGCGAAGAGCAAGATAGGAATCACGGAAAGACGGAGTGATCGAGCGGAAATCGCGTCTGAGAGAGCGGTGATAGACTCGAAAAGCATGGCGGAGTCGACGCTTTGAGAGTAGACATTGGATGTCAAACCATGGGGCACGGTGCAAGCGACGGTGTGGGTGAGACTTGAAGGGCAAGAGAATATCGAGAGTGGATGTGAGTTCAGAGTCGAAGGGAAAGGCGAGATCGTGAGGAGATGAATACGTTTTTGTGGGTAATGATAGAGACGATTTGAGTAAGGCAGAGCGGAGAAGGAAGAGGTCAAGATTTCTCCAAGGGCGACGTAGGATTGTAGGTGTGTGAGGAGGGGTGTGGTTGCGAGTGAGATCAAGGGTGATAAGAAAGTGATCGGATAGACCAGGATCAGAGATGGACAGTGAGGTGTAGGCAGCAAAATGATCGGAGACAGCGATGATGTCGAGTGCCCCACCAAGTATATGTGTGGGGGCAGTGGAGATTAGTTTGTAATTGTAGTTGGATAGAATGTTGATGAAGCGGATAGAATCTGTGGAAGAGGGGCGGTCTAGGCGGATATTGAAGTCGCCTAGAACGAGTGAAGGGATTGAGGACAAAGAACAGTGAGAAACGATGTCAGCGAGTTCGGTAAAAAAAGGGCTGTGGGAGCTGATGAACCAGGACGGTATACAATGGCGAGATCTAGAGTGATCGGGTTAGAATAACGACAAGTGAGCAATTCAAAAGAGCAAGGACTGAAAGGGGGATTGATTTTGCGAAGAGACGCTGGGTGACGCGCGAATGCGACGATGCCGCCATGATTAGAGGATTTAGAAGGGCATGAGCTGAGGGGGCGGGCGGATTCGACTAGGGAGCAACCGGCAGAGAGCAGACGGCGAATGGAAAGGTCGTCGGAATCTGAGTGCCAGGATTCGGTGAGGCAGAAGAGATCGATGGATTGCTTGGTGAATACGTTGAGGATAAGATCGGATTTATTGAGAATAGATCTAGTGTTGAGGAGACTGAGGCGGAAACCGTGTGCTGTGGCGAAAGAGTCTAGTGGAGAAGACACATAGGAGAGATGGAGCGCCATCGAATTTTTAGACGGGTGTGGACAACTTGAAAATTTCCGTCTATGTTTCGGATGGAGAGTGATGTTTCGCCGTTTTCCTCGCGACGGCGTTTTTCGATGCGGGCTGAAGAGATTTGAGCGATTTCAGAAGGGGCGCGATCGGGGAAAATTCGAGTGGTTGAAGATGACATGAGTTTGAATCGTTGAGAGAGGACAGAAGACGCGTGAGAGCGATGCTTGAAAACAATTTTTAGGAGAGGGGGCTGGGAAGGATTAGATTGAGAAGATTTGTTTAGACGGATGAATGCGACAGGAGAAATGTCCTTGAAAATGGATGGTTTATCCGAAGGAACAATAGACGAGAGGATTGATCTGAAGGCAGAAACATCGTGGTCCAGACGTGCTTGTGGAGATAAGGATTTAGAAGGCGTGATATTAGTAACAATGACGCAACGATCGCGAGAAGCAAAGCGCTTCCGTAAAGGAGGACGACTGACGTGAGTAGGTGAGATCACGATAGAAGAGCTGGCAGGTGATGATTTGGAGGGATTTGGTTTGACGACGGGAGACATAGAGGATAATGATAATAAAGAGGGTGGCAAGCGATGTGAGGAAAGGTTATGAGTGGAAGGATAGTGGAGGCTGGTGGAGGTGATTTTGATTGATGGATGCAAGGTATTGAGAAACGAGACAGGAAGAACGGGACGTGGGGTGTCGGGGAGTGAAAATACATCAGTTGTAACAATTTGCGGCTCCGTCACTGTCTCGGTAGAATTATCATTAACTTGACAAAATCCATCTCGCTGCGATACAGTTTGCGGCTCCTTCACTGTCTCAGTAGATTTGTCAGAAATTTGAGAAATTCGATCATGCTGCGATGCCATTTCCAATTGCTCTAATCGTTTTATTATATCTAATCGTTTTATTTAATCGTTTTATTGGTATATATATTCAGATATCCAGAAATTTCAGTGAAATTTCTGGATATAATAACCTGATTACAATACTGAAAAAAAACATTTCTTGTAAAGGCGAAACGTCTAAATAAATAAGAGCCTATTTTAATTCAGTTCTTCCTGATGACCTCTATTTCTTATTTGAATACATCGTCAATTGATAAAAATTGATTTTAATTTTTAATTTTAATTGTAAATTCAATCGTCATATAAATTGTATAAAATCTTATTTGATCATTTGTTATTTATAATTATTTATCTTTATTTTTAATTTATAATGAAATTGACAAAAGGTATTTGTTTGTTATTTGAGTAATTATAATGTTTTATCATTATACACTAAAAATGTACAAAAAAATGTTTTATCTATTTGTATCGGAACAGAAAACCTATATATGGTAATATTTTACTAGCTTTTAGTTTAACTTTAATATCGCAGTTATTTTAATGTGATATTTATAATTTTGTAAACATCAATGAACATAGTTGTTTTCAATCATAAAAAGAATATGTTACGAGTTTGGATATATATACTACTTTAGTTAGTGATATTATTTTAAAAGACATATCGGTTCTCTTTTTTACTGCCCCATTGTAGTCTTGTTTTAGAAAAATCTTTGTCCAAGACAAAGTTAGCCCAACACTTCCATATGAAACATTCTATCTTCAAAATAACACGGAGTATATTATGAATAACAATGTATTTAAACAGGATATGCTTAATAAAATTATACAATTTATAGTCTAGTGTGTTTTGATAGTTAGTTTGAGTTCTTATGATGGTATAATAAAAGCTGAATCAGTTATCTGATTAAATTTGTTAAAAATAAAATGTCATTATTATCTCGAAACTGTTGAGAAAAATTTTAATATATCAACAATTTTTGTAAATATAACGATCTATGCATCTATATCTTAAACATGATATATTTAAATGAATATATAATTTAATTATTAGCTTGATTAAAAGATAACCTAAACGAGCAAAAACATGCCATTGAGTCTGATATGTAACGTGATCTTTATAAAATAAAGAATATTTGCCATACTGATTATATGACAACGTCAAAAATAAATATCATCAACATTCGGTATTTTGACTTTTTGTTCAGTTTATATAGTTGTTTATTTGCAGTGGAGTATATTGTAAACGAATTGCCTTTAAATCATATATGTTCCATTTAATAAAATGAACATTTGATATATACAGTACACATTTGATAGAACATATTTTAAAATTTGGCATTTCTGAACAGGATCAATCAAAACATAAATTAATTTTTATACTTAGCTAGCTACCACAGACATCATCAAAAGATCAAAATGTGTTATTTGTTCATCAAATCAACTGTTGTACCACTGCTGTTTATGAGCATACAATATTGTTTCTGAAAATGTTAGTAATAGCAGCAGCTAGCGAAATATAAAAATAAATTAGTTTCAATTGATCAAATTGAAAAGAAATGAATTGAAAGAAAGTTATTTTTTAAATATTTAACAGCTATTAGTCAAATTTTAGCCAGTGTAGATACATAAATAGTGTAGAATAAAAATATTGAAATTTTAGATCGGATTTCTACGATTTACATTATTTTACAGACCTTACATAAAAAAATGAACAATGAATAATAACAATAATTTGCGTTCTGTTCATTACATTATGATAAATGACGGACTTCATACAAACGCTTATAATAAAGACATGGAATGAAAAGCTGCTAAAAATCTCTTACCAAATATTATTCAAATGTGAGAGAGTAAAACGGCTCCTTGTAATTTTGATTGTTGCTCAAATGTAATTTATTTTATGCAGTGAATTCGATTTTAATATGCTTATCCAAAAGATTACGATTAAGAGATAAGATAAGATAATATATTTCGATAAGCTATTATGAAAATTTCGGACATTGGGTATATCTTTAATTTATAGTAATGTCTTAAATTTCAGGCATTGATATTGACCCGTTTTACGGACTGTTGGATTAAATACTTGTATTTTTTCGAGATTATTTCTTTTGATATTATGCTCTGAAAATAAGGAGAATTGCTAAAGCATGATTAAACATGATATCGCAATAATTATACTTTTATAAGGTTAGTGATGTTTTACCCATTTACAGCGGAAAATAGATATTTAATATTCAAGGTGTTATCTATACAGAACTTGCGCAAATACACATCGTCACTAATGATTGCTGTCGCTATCGTCAGTTACTTTTTTATGCTATTTAAATGACATCGATTAAACATAAAACATACTAATTATTAAAATGATATTCATCGTATTTTCTTTATCTTTTTGACTAAAAACTTCAACATAAACTAAATAAGCTAAACTTATTATGTGAAGCTAAACTTCAATTTATCGATTCTTGTAATTTAGCTATCTTTTATTTTATCACAAATACTGTATCATATGTACATACTCGTAAATTTTAGTGTTATTGAAAAAGTAATATATTTTACTGAAATAACTAAACTCAGATATCAATAATTCAATAAAGGGAAGCGATATTTTGCAATTGCTTGCTATTTGGAATAAAATATAAATAAATGTATTTGCTATAACAGTAGAATTACAATTATTATGAGGCTATCTTGATTGACACCTGTTCCCCTATACTAATTAGCAAATTATGTATTTTTAAATTATGTACACACGTATACTAATATACAAATTGAAGATATTATTAATATATACAATTTGATAATAAATAATGAAATCATGATCTTCTTTCATTTCGACTATATAGTTTTATTGAAACAAAAATTAAAATAATTTTCCTTTTTTTTGAAAAAATTCAACATTTCGATAACTCCTGCTATCATCAGGATTACAACAAAATATTCACAAAATTTCGTTTGTTAACATATATGCAAAAGCACATATATGCATACACCAAAAATAGACAACAAAAGCAGTTACAAAGGGTCAGATAAGAGGCAACCAACAAATAATCTTCGGTCTTCAGTAAATCACAAAATCACTTTATTCAACAGTCTTCCTACTTTGGTCTCAGCTCCAAAGGGGATCTGAGCCTCCCCCAACCTATCCAAGACGTCGCCTTCCGACTGAACCACCCAGGGTCTTTCACCCCCCCCAAAGAATCCAATCGGCGCATACTATGCTAGGTAAACGAGATACGAAGAGCTTAAGAAACCTAAGCATTTGCTCTGGGGGACGTCCTTTTGAAAATAAGACTAATCCCGAGATAGTCCATGTGCCACAAAGGCGCACTTGGGGTTTCCATTTCAATGACATAGGGCACACCTAGCTTTCTTCAGGATACGTTTGAGTCTATTGATGTCAGCTTTCGCCGACCAGTTCACCATAACGGTGAAACCCATGTATTTTAGTCGACTTCTGAAGGTAGGGATGAGTTTAGAGGCAAATATGGAGGAGAGCGCAAAGAGTGCTAATCTCTTAAGTTTTTTCTTAGTTGCTGTGGTGTCAAGAAAGATTACCATCTGCGATTAAGCGGAGTTCAAAATAAGATTGAATTTGGATAATTGGTCTTTATAACTTAAAAAGAAGAGGCTGATGTCACAGACTAGTATTTGCACCTATGTTCAGTGAACAGGGATGTTGTGTCATCAGCATACACCACTAGAAGTTGTTCGGGTTTAAATGCTTTAAAAAGGTTAATGGAAGCAGCAAGATATAAGATAGAAGAAAGTGGGGATCCTTGAGGCACACCCGTAATAGGGTAGAACTGACGAGCATCAGGGTTGTCTTCATAATAAAATCGCTTGGTGTACAGCAGGATCTCCACCCTGTTCACAATTCTCGCAGGGAACCCGAGGGACTTGAGAGAAGAGATCACAAAGGGAATGGAGATGTGGTCAAATGCAGTAGAAAAGTCAAGGAAAACAGACACAACTAGACGATGTCTATTCTCCCGACAAAACTGATCCACCTCACCAACTGCTAAATGGACCGAGCGACCTTTGACGAACCATGAAAACTTTTTATTGGGTGGTGATCAAATTACGCCTACTTAAATAGTCGCGGACTTTACGCGCAAGCGTTTTTCGTAAATCGACACGAGGGCATTTTGAATCGAAATGGGTCGCAGATCTTTAGGGCATGAGCAGAATTTTTTCTTAGGAATAAAAACACGCTTACTAATATTGATGCCTGCTACATCGGATGGGGAGGCTAAAAGCATTGTGACGGCCACCTCTCTTCTCTGATCAGCTGTCAAAAGCTGACAGACCCAAGAAGGGAGTGAAGCGAAGGATTTGGAGGTGCCAGGAAGTGGACCCAAACAGTTGAGAATATCTGTAACATATGGATACCTACTCCTGAAGTTACCCCAAGGCGGGATTGGTTGAGGTGATTGCGTGCTCCGTAGTTGGGTAAGGCTAGTGACTCCTCTAAAACGTTTTCAAGGCCTACATTACCAATCCAACCCAATGCCCTATCCTTCTAACAAACAAACTTTTACTTCTTGAAAATCTTCCAAAAGGAAGATTGAGAAGGGCAAAGGCTAGGAATGCTTGCCCTGTCCCTACCCAGCTGGAACCTATATCTAGTGGTCCAGTATTTATTCGAGAGGTCCGGTCTGGCGGAATCAGAGAGATTAGGGAGGTTAAGGAATTTTACCGGGACCTTGAGTTTCGTCGTAGTGGGATTGTATATATGACCTTTATAGGTAGTTGATAGAATCGCGGAAGCTTGCGAAAAAGGTAAGTATTAAAATCGGTCAGACTCTCATTTGCTATTCGGGGTAAGAGTTGGATTGCCGCTTGAAAGAAGGACACTCTGATCGGATCAAAGTGAAACCTCCTTTGAGGCAACATATCATCCTCAATCATCCAACGAATTAGGTCATGAGAGGTGAACAATTGCTGCCGCGATTGCTCCGTGCAGAGGGGTTTAAGCAACCACCTCGAGTGAAGCAGTAAAATGTCGAGGATAGAATTAGTTGATGTGCAATGAAAGGTGGGGGACGGTGGTTTGTGAATAAGATAACCGTTTCTAGCTCTGCGAAGTGCTGTGTTGATCCAACGACCAGTTCTGTCGTTGAAGTACCCAAGTATCATGTCCTAACCGCTGTCAATAATACTATCCAGGACGTCACGGTTCTTGTGAATCTCACCTGGACGAATATAGACATTGGCTAGACTGAGGCGTTTACCGTTCTTACTGGGTGAAACTACCAAGCAAGACAGGGATGGACACTACCTGTATATATATCGACAAAACTTCTAGCAAGCGAGAGGAGAACCTACTGATGCATAGGGACAATAAATTTAAATACGATTTGCTTGATCAGATTTGCCACAAAGTTTTAACCTTCAAAGAGTGTCGATGACATAACGATCATCAACACAAATGATCCCTTAGAGAGCGTGTCAAAGCCGATATCTTTGCATACAGCATCAACTCATGTTTGAATGTTTGAATGATCATCATAATTAAGATAAAGAATTCTTATTAAATAAAACACCAAAGACTGCGTACACGTCATCATTTAATTTTTCTATAAATTGAAATAATTTTAGAACGAAATAAAAAGTTATAGCTTTTTTGATATTTCGGTGGTTGATATCATCATCTTTGGGAAATGTTTACCAACCTTTCCTGAAACACTTAGTAGCAATCACCAAATATCGGAATGAGTAAAAAGAATATTGCGTCTTTGGTTAAAACTGGTTATAACTTTGATTAAAACTGGTTGTGGATTAACTGAGCACATTTTACAATCTTCTACTTACCAAAATGTTAGTTGATAATTTTTATCTTTTTTATTTTTTAATTATTTCTTAATTAAAGATTTTTCTATTAAATCTATGATATAATCATTTGAATAATAAGGATTTATAAATAAACACTTTTGAATATAAAAATTAAATTTGGATTGCTTGAATTAACCATATCAGAAGATTAATGTGTTTATGCTACTATGTTTTCCGACAAACGCCATTATCTTAAGATGTGCAGTATATTACGAATAAATGCGAGATAAGTAGAATAAATTTATAGAAAAGTCAAAGAATACATTATTTGATATTCGCGTATCAATGAAATACGAACTAATTTTACTACATTGGATGCGACTTCAGCACAACGATAACTTAAAATATGCGAAACATTTAAAAAATCGAATCAGCGATAACGAAGATCTATATAATGCTCCTTTACTCCTATTTTATCGATCAATCAACGTGCTACTTGCTGATTAGATCAGTAGAAACCCTCATTGACTTCACTACGAAACTAAATTTTTCAATCAAACTTATCGTATCTTTCTACTTTGCCATCATAGTATTTGGCTTCAATTCGGTTCTTCTCTGTTGCGTCACTAATCATTCACTTTCAAATATTTAGTTTCTGTTATGCATTTCTACGGGAGATATTAGCGGTTCGCCGCAGTGGCCACGTTAAAGAAATCTTATTATATTTTAACACGTAATAAATTTTTCAATTATAATCTAGCAATTAAAAACTTGTTAAGTAAATTAGCAGATATATGGTGATATCTGCTACATCTTATTTTACAATATAGAAATGAGAGTAACTTATCTCCTAAAGAAGATACAGCTGATCAATCAGGTTCTGTTCCATAATCACAGATGAACAGTGCGTTAAGACCAAATGCTTACTAATGATGCATTTATTCTGAAGTAATATAAACACTTAACTCAAAATAAATATTTCTGTTCACACATAAACATGTTTAAATAGATAATTTCAATTAACTTATAATTATATTGTATGAATTTATATATTTTACGGTATTTCGTTATATATTTTATTTAAGATATCTATTTAATGGTAGCTATTAAACACATTAAAATAAGTTTTAGTTGAATGATTTTAAAATAAAGTTGTTATTAATTTTTAAAGTCAAATTTAATTTACGAGTCAATTTAGCACCGACTGTCTATATAACCAAATTTTTAATATTTTTTTAAGAATTCCAAAGCAAGCAAAAAGCAATTTCGAGATAACTTTTTCAAGTTAGTTATCTTAAAATATTTAGACTTATGGTAACATGATAATTAAAATATGCAAATTTGCCAGGATCGAATTTACATCGTATTTTATAAGTTTGATCAACATAATGTGATTCGTTTATTCATTAATTTGAAGTGTTTATTAATAAATTTGCAGTCGAATCAAAATTTATTCTCTGCTATATGATATTATTTATAACGTAAAAAAACTTTATTATTAAAAATGTTTAATAGTTAGCAGTATTTTAACAGCGACTTAAAATGATTATTAAAAACTTAAATATTCGTAATAAAATCCACTAAAAGCAATAAAAATATAGATAATTTAAGTAAGAATTTAAATTACTTATAACTTATTATCTAATCTTAAAAAGTGTTATGTTAAACACTTCAGCTGAGCAATATATTATTTATCTAAATTAGACAATTTTATTTAGTTAAATTTAAATTAATTGACACGTTATAATAACAGCTTTGTTTAAACCTTTCATTGGAATACTATCTGAATTGAAATATTTGACTATTTTATTATAAAAGTATTAAAAAATTTACTACCTTAAATCTATTATTAAAAATATATCAAAAGGTCAAAGAATGTTGTTGATCTGTTGTAAATTCACCTATTTCACCCTAATTTTAAAACCAAATCAGTGATTTAAATTCCAGATTTGTTGAATGTTATAACCGTTACACAGATTATAAATGAATTCCAAGAGCAAAGCACTTATTGTCGAATTGTCTTCCTAAACATCAACAGTGATTTCTTTTTCAAATTAAATTAATGCCCAATATCACCGATATAAAAATCAGTATTTATGCAACAGGCTAATTGATTTTCATACTGTATGGGGCTATACAAATATAAGTGATCTTTAGACAAATAACAATAAACTCACTTTTATGAGTCAATTACAAAAAAGTTCTCGTATTTTGTAAGCATTTTCAATTAAATATTTAGTGCTGTTTTATTCACAATTCTGTATTTTAGTTGATTGTCACAATTGCTCAATTTACAATTCATATAATCACTTTTGGATGTTGTTTTTTGCGTTATTTTTGGTTTTAAAATCGCAAACTGTTCTTAACTTAATTGTCTTCGAAATATACTACAAACTATTTGTCTGATCATTAAAAATATACATTTTAAATTAGTATTTGTCTAATAATTTAAGATACACAATTTCAAGATCAGGAAGAATTTGGTAAAAAATATTTTTTTTATAAAACAATAATAAAAAAGTTTATTTGAAGTCTGCAAAGATTTTAACCATTACTTCAAGCATATCACATTTATTTAATTTGAATTACTTTTATCAATTTGCACGGTCTTTTTCATCTGTTTTTAATTCCTATTTAATATTAGCGGTTCGCCGCAGTGGCCACGTTAAAGAAATCTTATTATATTTTAACACGTAATAAATTTTTCAATTATAACTTTTACTCATTTACTTACTTAAATTCAATTTTATTCCATTTACACCCTTTGATACTCTTTGCCCTCTTAATGTTCAATTTAAAAATCATACATAGCATATTCTTTTAATAAACGAGTTTGGATAGAAATGTTAATAAAGATAAAGCAAATGAAAAAATGAGATAAATGGGATTCAAGAGGGTAAATGGAATTTAAGTGGAAAAGAATAACTAAAGAGTGTTAAGGGGATAAAAGGGAATGAAAGTAGTTAAATTGTATAAAAAAGGAATGAAGGGAGATTAAATATGAATATTAACGGATATTTATGCAAATTGTCAAATGCGATTTTAAGAGAGTAAATGTGGTTACATGCTGAAAGACATAATTAAAATCATTACAGAATTTAAATAAACATGATTTATGTCATTTGTTATATAAAATAATTTTTCATTAAATTCTTCCGGATCTAAAAATTAAGTTTTATTTTTTATAAAATCAGATTATTATTGTCAAAATATATATGTTGTATAAAGTAACAATTATTCTTCCAGAACAAAAAATCGGAAATTCCAAACATGTAATTATAAATATACCTCATTAGTATAATATATGACAAACATTTTGAAAAGTTTGAATACGCCAAAAGAAAAGACCCGCACATTGTGCCGATAATGGCAAACCGCTAGAATAAATTAAATGTTATTGTACTTAATTTTAGAAAATGTTTTTGTTCAAATGTTTTACTTTTTGCTGCTATTTATATACTGCTTTAGTGCTTTAAATCTAAAACGGGCATTTAGGTGGAAGAGTAAGAATAAAATCTTGACTTATCCATCTTGTTCTTTATTTTATAAACGTATAAGACCGATGAATTGTTCACCTAGTCACCCGCGATAAAAAAATCAAAGATTTACTGAACTTAGTAATTGTAACGGTCATATGGATGTGTGATAAATTGATCACTAGAAGTATTTGAATGAAATAAATGCTTAGTTTTTTGGTAAGTATTAAATAATGAAATTTAAGTGTTCAACTGTGATAAGTGTTAAATGCGAACATATTTGATAGGGTGATAAAAGTTAAACAACTGCTATTTACATGATCTATAAGCAAACTGTTTCTTAATTGATTCATTAGAAACACAAGTTTATATCACGATCTTAATAACTTATCATAGCTTTTATAAATGCATTCTGATAAATTGAATGCTATAATTATAATGATATTTACTTGCGTGAGAAGCACATTATGTAATTCTGCTCATCAAATACATCTTACATAACATTAAAAAGTGTATTCTGTCAAATTTGCTGGTACAAGTTTCTTTACCATATTCTCTAATTTGCATCTTTAACGATGATCACTTTAAAGTTTCGCTCAAAACTGCAAATATTCATATTCAAATATATCAAATGACAATTTGAATACAAAATAAGACACTACTTGAATAACAAAAGCTTGTCCTTGATATTTCGAAACCTGACTATTAATTAATTAATTTACTAACGAATCGAATATATCTGATAATGATCTTTACTACGCGATAATAAACAATTATTAAGAAGTTAATAGGGTGAAATTAGACCTAATCATTCTTAGTTTAAATTTTAATGGAGACATGCACATTGTGTGACTTTACATTGTGCTAGTATTCGACTACACGTTTTATGCTCAGAAATTTCAATGGACTATCATGATGTAATCATAATAATAAACTCAACCTTAGTGGTATTTTAATACATTCTCTCAATCAAGCTAATTCGCTTAACTACTCTGCTTGTATTAATGAAGAGTTTCCTCACCTAAATAAGCTAGATAGGAATAAGCATCGAATCTACATAGAATTTAATTATTTTTGCTAGTTTTTCCATATATGAAACTAATCCAGCCTTTTTAATTTACTATCCTTATTGCGAAATGTAGGATGATCTTATACTCTTCGTCTTTTGCACACTCTAAATGCAAATGCTATTGTCCTTCTGGAATCTAAATCAACCCTAACTACCAGTAAATTACTTAATACGTTCCACAGTACATAATCATACACTATCTAGTTTATTTATAACACAATGTGAATATCGTAAACGCAACAGTTTGATTAACACCATATTCAACAAGGAAAACTATATAAGAATCACGACCTTCAGGGCAATTTAATTGGTGATAGTTATAAATAGCCAACATGAAGTTTAAGAGACTTTAGTGACAAAACTGTTGGCTTAATTATTACAGCCTTCTTCTAAAGCAACAACTATAAGTTCCATAATTCACTGTCCCTCGCTTCTTATTGCTCAAAAGTTAAATCCATACTCAAATATTTACCGATTGACAAAATGACATGATCAAAGGTTCACGCAGAACAATCTAGATAGCTAATGACCGCCTTGTATGACTTACGTCCTTTTCGGAATACGACATATATATTTCTTAGACGTAGGTATCACGTTGACCTAATTATAATGGTTTGCTCCAAACGGCAGTCATCATAATCTCTGTTGTAAGTTATACCAGTTTGATTTGATTTAATTCTCGACTCACACGGCAAGCCCTAATGATTTATCGACTAATTATCAAGGGTGATATTTTAGTTCAAATCTAGCAAAACTAAAAGTTGTTAAATTTCCCCATTTCCCGAATCTTTCGGATCTCATCAACAAAACTATTTAAACTAAGTATTAGAAATATCGCATAAACTCTAGTTGATTCAGAATATGGCCGGCGTTGTTACTTTTATCAACTGTATCGCTTTCCTTGAAAAGATCTTAACATTAAACTAATATGATCGTTCGTTAGGAGAAGTGTAATTATCAGAAAATTAGTACTACTCAAACTTTCAATATTCTTTCCACGTAGAACCTTCACTTATATTTTTAAACTCCATTCCCCGTATCCACTCATTTATTCTGGTTTTTGACAGGCAGTCGTTGAAAAAAAGATCCCAAAAGGAGATCATTATTTTACTGTCAGCTTTCCCATCTATATATTGACATTGTTCGCATCATGTTCTTATATAATAAAAATCCCTATTATTGAAAACCACATCATTGCATTTAAGAAAGAGCACTTACTTATAAAATTTATGATATTTTGTCGAGGCTGAATTAACAACACAAGTTTTATGACTACTTAAAAGGTGGCTCGGAGCATTCAGTTGTAGGTAAAGTGCATTGGTTTAATTGAGAAAACAATATGTAGATCACCATGGATATGATTCTTGACTTGAGCTTTATTTAACTGTATTTTAATTTCTTTTGATATCTGCTCTATCATGTCTTTAGTTCAGAGAATCTGCCTGATGGAATCAGGCAGTTTTCGGAAGGTTATAAATTTTGTTGAAAACTTTAGTTAGGGATCGTGAGAATTAAATCAAATTAAATCAGCTAACTGAGTCTACGTATTGTTATATAATTATAAAATAAACAAAACATAATAATACTAAATCAAAATTAAATAATTAAATACTAAAATTAATAATTGTTTTTAGATTTTCTATAATTTAAATCTAGTTAAAAAAATAAAATAAAATTTAAAATAAACGTCATTTTTATGAATTGACTAATAAATAACAGACGTTGTATCAGAATAAGAATTAGAGGTCATCAGGAGGAACTGCTATGCTATCAGGTTTCGGTCCCTAACTCCTCTACCCAACATAGCAGCGGGCCAAATACATGCTAATGATGTATTTCCTCTGAAATAACTATCTAGTATCTTATTCTAATGCAAAGTATATTATTTATTATCCATCCATAAAAATTTGCCACTTAATAACTTAAGTGGCAAATTTTTATACTGCCAATTTAATAACCTTCTTGCATTTTGTTTTATCAATCATACCCTCACACCGAGTGTGATATTTAGGTTTTACAATTTTGGTAAATTAAATCTTTTAATTCGACTTGAAAAATTTGAACGTACCTTGAAAATTTTAATATGAAATCGTTCCAAACGATTAATTGTTTGGTCATCAGCTGTCGGAATTGTGTTTTCAAGCACCAAACTCATCCCGTTTCGATATATATAACATTTATACATAACATTTTTATATATTTATAAATGTTAACTTGAAAATCAACTAGAAGTGCTATTATTTATTCACATTGTTTCAGGAGTGTATAATGTTGCCCTATCATATCGATCAAAGTAGTAATTAAAACACGTTTAAATCATTAAATACAAAGTTTCTGTTTTTTCTTTATTATGTTTCAGCTTAAATATAAAAAATCGATTAATTGATTCGATTTGATCGATTAACTTAAATTTTTGATATATTTAATTTAACCGTATACGCCTGAATAGTAAACTTTCAAGCAATTATTTTAATTTTTAAATTAAAATTTTAAGATTACCGGTTATTTTGAAATTTGCTTTACTAAATGTGTAGCCTGAATATGAAATGTCTTTATTATTTTAAAACACGTTTTAGTCATTGTGACATTACTTTAATATTGTTAAAACTAACAGTTGATATGAATTAACTCCCATTGTGAAGTGAAAAACAAATACTTCACTAGGGTTGATACATGCACTTTTGTCAACCGCTCTAATTGATATTTTCTATTTTGGTTTTATTGATTTAAATAAAAATATATATGGTGATGTTATAAAATTTTCGTTTATATTAAAATTTTTATTTTAGAGAAACGTATTTTCTTTTTACGCATACTAGTAATTACCAATTACAATATTACAATGTAAAATGAAAGATATATTTTATTTTAATTGATATTTCCATCTAATTGTCTTTAAAAATATGCTACAAGCATACCCATTCAGTTTTAATTGAACATTTATCAGTGAGTGAATAAAAAGTTATATGTTGCAGGCAACTATAATACATATTTACAAACACATTATAAAGCCGCATATACACGTATACCAAAAACCGCATTTCCAAAGTCTGTTCTAAATTACTCGAAATATCGTAAATAACAAAATTCGTATTGTAAAATGATAATGTAATTCTTAGGAAAGCAGGTATCGATTATGATTTATGCGAAAAAGCATAAAGTCTGAAAATTCACTGCAACTATGGGTTGCATCTACTTTATTTTGTCAGTGTCTAGCATAAAATCCCCGATTGGAATTTAGAATTTAATATCAATCAAATTATAAAATAATATTAGTTAAACAATTGCAATATAGGATTACGTAAGGTGAAATTTGGCTAAGAGATACTGTAAAATATATAGTACTATATTGGCAGCATTAGTCTGCATATTTTATCTAAAAGCTATTGCAGAAAATTTTATCAGAATTTGATTATTTCTTTTAATACAAATTGTTTAATCATTAATTGTCTATTAGCTTCTAATCATAAATTGCATCACATCCTACACTTGAGTATTGTACAATGCGTGTGTATTGTGAGGCGTTACTTGACAACGTTGTTTGAGAATATAATACTATATTTGATCATAAATGAAATCTCCAAAAGGTTGTTAAATAGCATATAAAATAGATCACAAATGCTCCATCTGCTATGTTCATCCACTGTTTTGTAATTGATATGTTATTTTTGCGATTGCTAGAAAATATAACTTGAAGGGAAATAGTTTATCAAAGAAATAAAATTCAATGTATTTTTTCAAGTACCTCTCGGCAGTACGAAAACTAATCTGATACTGCGCTCACGACAAAACATTTTAGTCTTCCACTTTGTCTCATTGATGCTGTGATCGGATTTCATCTCTTCAATAATTAATAATAAACACAAAAATTTAGTACTTGCTGATACAGTAGGTCAGCAACATACATTCACCAGGTGTAATTTCAATTTCTACAAAACACATACTCCGGGACACCAATCACAAGTTTCTACAATTCTTTAAACCGAATATGTTAATAGATATATAAATATTTTAAATAAATTTAATAAATATATATTATATATATAATATATATATATATATATATATATATATATATATATATATATATATTTATATAAAATATTGATATTATTCTATGATTTAAATAAAAAAAACACTCAAAAATATTCTTTAAACTGAATATGTTAATAAATGTATAAATATATTAAATATATTTAATAAATATATATTTTTATGATATAAAATATTAATCTTATTCTATGATATAAAATAAAAAACATGCTCAAACATTTATCTCCGTATCTCAATAACCTACACATACCATTAGTCTTCATATTTATGATCTAAAAGTGGCTAGAGTATAACTATATATGGAAAAGTATATATAATATAAAAATATATAGAGTATATATCTAGTCTATATATAGAGTATATATAAAAGTATAAACCGAAAAAGATATAAAGATAAAGATATAGAAATTTAAAAATATTGATAAAGGTATAAACCGACACTAGTTAATTAATTTTATATTCTTTTCTAACCAGATGAATTCTTACAAGCAGTTTAACCAGCCCCGTAAACTATATATATTATATAGTAATCTCCTGCTATTTTCTAAAGCAAATTGCATTATTGGTCTTTGATTATATACATAAGTATAGAGTAAATAAGTATACGTATATAAAACATAATTTGAGGTATTCACTGTTACTGGGACTCTCTAGGAGTCCTTCTTCATATTTGAATATAAATATCATTACAACAGCAAATTGAAGAATTTACTTATTAACTTTTCGCCCTTTGGGCTTTTTAAATCTAGAATACAGGCACAAACAAAATAAATATTTCATACAATATTTAAATTTAGTTTTTTTCCAATCGTAAATATAGTCTGAATTTATACGTGATGATCAGTATGTCATTAACTGACCTACTTACTGCTGTTCAATTGCTTTCCTTATAAGTGAAGTTTCCAAGTTATTCTTTATAATAACATATTGAAATATGTCATTTTCGGTATTGTGAACTTCCACAGAATGTTTCACGATCGCATCTCTCTATACGTTTATATTTTAAGTCTGATCGTCTGTTGTTTAGTCTTATATTAATTGTTCGACCTCATTCATCGACAGATTGAGCATTGCATAGACTGCACAGTCCAACGTATAGGTTCCTTGAAATTTACAATCTGTTACAGTCGTTAACTAAGCTTAGCCCTGTTGAGGTGCTCTCAAACGTTTGACAGTCAAGGATGTTATTGCAGCATTTTGATCTATTGATCTTACACTTATTACAATGCCCTTGCTTACGATTATGATTATCATCTTTGTACACACTAAACGTAGACTTGACAAGATACCTTGAGATATTAATTCCTGTGAATATTACTCGATGTCTAAATAATTGTAGTTTATTATTTTTCTTCAGTATCCTATTTATAACTTTGTTACTGTCTCTTTGTAGCAACCGAAGACCGTTATGATACGGCATTATTAGTCTATGATGCCAATTTGATTTTTCTTCTAAATCATTCTGATTTATATGAATTCGGGCTTTTTGTAGTTCAGGATGAACCTAACGTCGTGTGTAACTTTGATTTAATAATTCGTTGTTTAGGGCTAGTAACTATTTTTCTGCATCTTCTCGTTCGGTACGTAATCGAAATATTACAAGAGCTTCGCTGAATATAATTGACCTTTTCATACCAGCGGAATGATTACTGGGTGTAGATGAACTTTTTGAAATGTTGGTTTTCAATACAATGTTGTTTTAAAAGTGTCATTGCAGTCTATAGTAATGGAAAGGCCAATAAAATTAACTAACTGTGACGTTTCAAGTGTAAATCGCATAGGTCCAAATTTGTTAATTGCTTCATTAAACTCACTGAAAGAGTGGTCTATTGTTCTCCAAATAGCAAACACATCATCAATGTAACGAACCCAACAGAAAGGTCGTTCGAAAGTTTAAAAGAATGATTTTTCATACCGATCTAGCAAGGTAAATGGTTGCAAGTGTATATGGGCAACAGATATACCCATGGTCACTCCAATAACTTGCTTGTATAACTTGTTATTAAATTTAAATATATTCCCTGATAAAATTAACCGTAATGCGGACATAACAAATCTACATGTTGACGTTGGGTAATTTGCTGCTACCATATCTTGATGTATGTAGTCCACCGCTGTGTCATGGGGAATTATAGTGTATACTGGTTCGATATCAATAGTAAATAATTTATCATGTTTACGTAATTCCTTTTCATGTTCACGTAGTTTAGAAATACATTCATATGGGTTACGGATATAGATTTTCATCGTACTAATTAATGGCTTTAACAATTCATGGATATATCGTGAGGGCTTTTCCGTTATTGTACTTTTGTTACTCACTATTGGTCCACCTGGACACGGACAAATGTTTTTATACGTTTTCGGTACCATGTAAATAAATCATTGAGTTTTTTACTTAAAAATGTTTGATTTGAATTTATGTTTCTCGCCAATTTTTTACATTGACCATAGCGATTTTTGCAATTATATTCCCATATGATCATGATCTCTAGTATTAATATTGCGAGGAAACATTTTTGACGCTGCTCTGTTTAGTGCTGTAGATATTGTCAGTCAATCACATGTTGCTGGCGTCGGTATAAAAGACAAACCCAGACCAAATGCCTGTTTCTCATTGTCACTTTGTATTACATTATCAGAAGTTTCAATATTCTTATTTGAATTAACACTCATATTGTGTGGAAGTTGACCGTTAATACTGGGTTTTGTTGACATAAATTCTTCAACATTTACAAAAACGTGAAGTTTTCGTAGTTTCTTAAATTTCTTAATACAACATTGTCGATATTTATCATAGTCGATTTTGACATATTGGTTCTTGCAAACAGATAAAAGTCCCGTAAGAGACATACAAGCTGTCGGCTGAAATCATATTGTGTGGAAGTTGACGGTTAATACTGGGTTTTGTTGACATAAATTCTTCAACATTTACAAAACGTGAAGTTTTCGTAGTTTCTTAACTTTCTTAACACAATATTGTCGATATTTATCCAAGTCGATTTTGACATATTGGTTCTTGCAAACAGATAAAAGTCCCGTAAGAGACATACAAGCTGTCGGCTGAAATCGTTCTGCACTTGTCGCCACTTAGCTTTAAGCCACATTGCATATTCAACGTCGAACAGATCCAAGTTCACTGCCAGTTGCTTCCGAATGTAAAGTGATTTTGAAATTGCATTTAATTTATGGAAAAAATATCCAAAATTTGTCGATGTGACAATGTTGTAGAAATCTGTGTGCTACGAGAGATCTCGCTTGAGATACGGCTAAAAATTTTTAGAATAATAAATTGTCGATCGCGATCATGAATCACAAAATGATTCGGGCACATATTGTAAAAATAATAATTGCTTAACAGGAATATTGCACAAACAAATTTTAAGCGTTTCGGCCTTGTGGCCTTTATCAATCTACAACACAAATTATAACTAAATAATAGTCATCAACGATTAACAATTAAATTTAATCAGAAATATTCTCAAGTTATACCAGGTTCGATGAACAGATTCTCTGCGTTGCAGCCATACTCAACTTCAGTGTAGTCTTAAAACAATGCTATTTTCTAGTTGCCGTCTTCTCTTATCATCTATAATGCCAATGATAAACTAAAAAGTAGCTAAAGCGGTTTCCATCTCAGCGTTCCAATGCGTGGCGTAGAGCTCCATCCGCTGCAATGTTAGCTTTAATCTGTGAGCGTCCAAGATTTAGTCGACGTGCTAATCACATACTGCTTTGTCCGACGTATTGCTTCTTATTGCTTCCTTTATATATAATTAGAGTGAGAGTGTAACCGACTATATATAACCGACTATATATACAAATATCAATGAAAGGATCCCAGAGCTGATTTGAATAAGTAATGTAAACTATATATATGAAAGCGTCTCAAAGAAGACCCCGGGTGCAGTTCAATCTGATTCTTACATATATATAATTTAATCGCAGAATGTCTACATATAGTTTTAAATCCGAACATCGAACATTTACAATTATATATAGTGTTGCCAGAAGTGGTATAGTGTTGCTAGAAGTGTCGCTATAAGTGGTATATGTAGTGCTGTTAGAAGTGGTATATATGGTGTTGCCGGGTACTCATTGGTCGTCTAGAAGTAATATGGTGACTGAAAGTCGTGAATCGAAGTCCAGTTTATCAAGCAACACCATTTAGTATAAATGCCGTATTTCGTAAGAAATCTTAGACCGTTGTCTACTCAGCACAACCGTGCACTACTATTATACATGACGTATCTATTTAGGATCCAACAAGTGCAGCGACAATTCAGCAACAACCTCTGCCTAGTGTTTAAGAATGGTCTGCACAGCAATTCGATCTGGTTAAGAGCGTAAGCCTCAGACAATTAAGCAATGTGTCGGAAACGCCTTTATTCACAATGTCACACAGGCAACCGAAACCGCCAGTGTGTACTTCATTCTACCGATTAGTGTTGCCGGGTACTCACTGGTCGTCTAGAAGTAATATGGTGACTGATAGTCGTGAATCGAAGTTCAGTCTATCAAGCAACACCATTTAGTATAAATGCCATATTTCGAAAGAAATCCTGGACCGTTGTCTACTCAGCACAACCGTGCACTACTATTATACATGCCGTATCCATTAAGGATCCAACAAGTGCAACGACAATTCAGCAACAAGCTCTGCCTAGTGTTTAAGGATGTTCCTCCGAATTCCAAAAATATCCTTCCGAAGCCCATACAAACTTTACGACATGCTAAGGAATAAACATAGATAGGTCAACGAATGAACTAGTATGCAATGCAAAGATAAAAAATGCAAGTACTGTGCTGAAATAAGCAGCAGCATTAAGATTGTAAGCACCGTCACAATAGCTTCGTATAAAATAAAAGGATGATACAATTGCAAAAGCAAAGGTGTCATATACTTATGTAAAGGGCGAGAAATGCCCCAACATTACGTTGGACAGACTGGCGGAAAGATGAACATCCACGCACTTACACGTCTATCAGACATCGCCCACTAACGATCCAAGAATGACGGAGCTGCGAAACAATGCATCCAAAACGACGGACACAAAATGCAAACAACAATAATACAGGCAGACATACAAGACACAGCTAAAAGGAAAGCCACATAACTGTATTGGATTAAAAACTGATGTCGGATAAACAGCTTAATTCAGAGCACATCTATCATTTAACATAAAGCTCGAATACTCAATGATCAACATCAAAAGTCTCCAAATTCTTCCAGAGTTTACACGCAGTTCATAAAAGAACATACATATTGCATTGAAGAGAATTTATAACTGATTTTGTATACTGAAGAAGGGGGAAATCCCGAAAGCTTTATAAAATAAATAAGTCTTTGCCTTGATTCGTATAAATAAATACAATATTATCTACCTAATAATATCGTTATTGATGGACGATCCGAATCTGCACCATTATATATATTCATTAATGAAAATCACCAGCTAGGATCCTTTTTAGAATTCAAAGTGATATATTTTAGTTTTGTGTTAGAAAAACCAGCTAAGTCCAGAATTTTTTTTATAACGTTTCGAATTTATTTTTCAAATTGTAATTAACTTTAATCAACAATTTAAATCTAGTCTAGATTTAAATTGTTGATTAAAGTTACTTACAATTTGAAAAAGAAATTCGAAACGTTATAAAAAAATTTCTGGACTTAGCTGGTTTTTCTAACACAAAACTAATATATATATATATATATATATATATATATATATATATATATATATATATATATATATATATATATATATCTTACTGTAATACTGTAATTGTAGTTGGCAACATCTACAATTATATATAGGTATTTAACCGGTTGTTCACCAGATTATCCTTTGAATTATCCATCATCCATTGATGATGCTTTCTATCTAATAATATTAATTTAAATCGTGATAATAATGTAATAAACACAATTTATTTCAAAGCTTTCTGATAACCCTTCTTCAGCAACGATTTCAAAACACTTGTTTGTGAGTTAGAAAATTACACGTATATATACATTAAATCCGGAAGAGTTTTGATTTATTTTCTTATTAAGGGTAAATGGTATATATGTTCTGTATTGAGTTGTTTATCTGCCATTAGTTGACCTATCTAAAATAGTTCTTTTCGCTTTTCCGTATCGTCCATGTTTCGTCAAGAATTGTATTTTTTATCTGATGCTCTGTATATTCAATGGAGTGTCGTGTTGTCCCATCGTTTTCAAGTCGTTTATGAGCAATATACGATCGTCTGGTAAGATCCCTTATGTTTATCTGTCCGCCTGTTTGACCAACATGCGTTGCTGAACATTCAATGCATTTACACGCGTAAACTACATCTTTGCTTTTGCTGTTAAAATTACCTCGTATCTTATATGATAGTTCTGTTTTTGGATTATGAAACTTAGTGCACATCTCCATTTCCTTACAGCACTTGCACTTCTTATAATTGTACGATTTGCTTTCACCTGATTGATACTTTTGATTGGAGTTAATTATCTTAAGAATAGTTCTCTTTTTTAGAAGCTATTTGTGGCGTCTTTATGTGTTTACTGCTAGTATTATTGAGATGGTTCAATGCCTTTGCAACATCATTTTGTAATCTATTAAGCGCTGAATGGTATGTGAATTGTGCATAAAACTTGTTTTGGTTTGCTTTTTCTTTTGTTTTCTTCTTCAAAATAGTTTATCTAGACATCTTGTTTACTTCCTGTATTTGTCTTTGAATTTGTATTATTCTGTATCCACGTTCTTTTAATTATTTAATCAGTTTGTGAATATTAGTATTGTAATTGCTTTTCGTTGAGCATATCTTTTTTATGCGTATTATTTCATTTTTAATAACTAACCGTTTTACTTTATTTGTCATACAACTCCGTGCATGGAGTAGACTTCTGGTGCCCTCAAATTCGCGGTGTAAGATTGTTTGCCAGTTGTTACCGTCATCTTTGAACATTTCTACGTCTAGAAATGTAACTTTTTCTTGAATTGCATGTGTGAATTTTAGTTCACTTGCGGTATTTAAAGTTGTAATGAATTGTTCAAGATTTTCCATGCCATGCGTCCATACGATGAAGATATCAACTATGTACCGCCACCATAGATACGTTTTATTTACAGACGTTTTAAGCATTAGTTCTTCAATATGAGCAACGTAGAGTCCAGCAAATACTAAGGCCACAAAGCTTCACATTGCTGTGCATATTTGTTGGTGGTACAAACATTCATCAAATGTAAAAGTACTTGACTTTAGAACGAGTTCAAGACGCCTTATGTTTTTCTCTATTTCATCATTTTTCATTTTTTTCATCGATTAGTGTTTTCCGTATTGTTTCGTTACCATTATCAAGTTTGCTGCTGGTGTATAAAGACTCTATGTCCATCGTAAAAACTATTGCATTCTCAGGAAAATCCTTTTTTAGTTGTTCGAATTTATTCATAAATTTCTCAGTGTACGATAGTTTATTAGAGAGGATTGATTGTAATTTCTTGTGTAAAAATTTTGCCAACTTTCTGTAGCCATTCCTATATTGTTTATGATCGGTCTTCCTGAACACGGACTAGTACCTTTATGTATTTTTGGTACAAGATACATTTTTCCAGGACGATGTTTTTGTACTAGAACTTTTTCGTCTTCATAATTTCTAAACATTCGTTTTATTTATGTGTTCACTTTGTTTACAATGCTCAGATGTTTTTCCATTGTGATGTTCATATATGTGTTTGTGTTTAGCTGCCTCTAACCTTCAGTTAAATAGTCTTTTTTATCCCATATGACAGTTTTACCTCCTTTATCGGCTTTTTGTAAGACTATATCAGTCATGTTGCTGAGATCGTGAATAGATTTCATTTCACTATTGCTTAAATTTGGTTTGTAGTTCGTGTCTGGTGGCATGCCGATATATCGTTGTATTTCATCAGTTTTAACTACTTTACTTTTAATAATTTGTCTTTTATTTGAATTTGCAATGTTTTCAAATGTCCAATTAGTCATACTTCTGAGGTTCATTGTTAAATTCACGTTGCACGGAAACAAAATTTAATCCAAGAGACAGTGCCTCACGGTGTTCATCTGATATTATTTTATTTGTTAAATTAACAATTGTGTCACTTTTATATTTTATTGGCTTGCGTTGAAACCTTTTAAATCTTCGATTTGTATGACAATGTGTTTCCAGTTCAGTTTGTGTTACAGGTCTGTGTAACCATCGTGATAATTTACGACATTTTTGTTTCATTAATGTGGTATCACATTTAATTACTTTATCATTTATATTTAACTTTACCTACTATTTGTAGATTCGTGAATAAAAGCCATTTATTCTCTCTGGTTAACACAATTTTATCCACGAATTGTCTTGATGGATACTCTGTTCAAGCCGGATACACTCAAACTAACGACAGACTGTCCTGAAGCAGAACGCGAATGGCGTCACTGGCGATATCGCTTCGAAACATTTATCAAACGCATCAAAATGGATTCACAAGATGACAAACTTTATCTCCTGAAAATCTCAATTTCCGCTCAATTATTCGACAAGATTGACGAGTGCCTGGATTATGATTTAGCAATGGATGTCCTCGACAAAGCATTCATAAAATCTACAAATTCGGTTTACAAACGACACCTACTGTGTTCTGCACGACAAACTCTCGATGAATCGATATCTAACTATGTGGATCGTCTTGAAACACTTGCGCGACAATGCACCTTCAAAGATGTGAAAGCTAAGGAGCTGCGCGATATTCTTATTTGCGATTCATTTATTACGGGTTTACAATCGAACGAGATTCGTCAACGCATACTCGAGACTAATGATATCGACAAAGAGAAAGCTTACCAAGTCGCTCGAACGATTGAAGCAGCTCAAACTCAATCAAACGAATATCGACACACATCCGAATTCACAGTAAATGCCTTAAGGGAAACCAAAGGTTTAAAAGGAAATACTGATATTTCTGAAAGTGAAGAATCTATTGCCGTAGCTCAAAAGATCAACAAGAAAAGGTGCTACTTTTGTGGTGGAGTTATGCATACACGAAATCGTTGTCCAGCCCGGGATGCTGAATGTTCATTCTGCTTAAAACGTGGACACTACGAAAAAGTTTGTCGAACTAAGTTGCTTCGATCTCGACGAAAATACAATCGTAGTACTCGACCATACGCGTCCGACTGTGAATCACTTAATATCATATCCTGTCAAAATGCAAATGGTGATGCATCTAAACTTGACGACATGACGGTACAAGTTCGCGTTGGAACACAACAGCTGGATGCTCTTATCGATACAGGGAGCTCTTCCAACTTTGTCGATTCATTAGTTATTCGAAAACTAGGTATTCCTACAGAATCTTGTTGTGTTAGGATTTCCATGGCTAATTCATCATTTACATCCGTATGCAATGAACGATGCGTATTACCGATATCTTACTGTGACCGAAACTATACTGACATTCAATGCTTCGTCATGCCTCATCTTTGTCGTGATCTCATACTTGGTCATCCATTTCTGCGCTTGCATTCAAGTGTTTCCATTCGACTTCGAGGAAATGCTAAGCAAGAAACATTAACCATTGGGCAACTATCGAGCATGGAAATCGATATACCGTCGTTATTTTCAGACGATTTTAAAAACTGGAAACCTGCAGCAATTCCGTCCCGGCGCCGTAATATCGAAGATCGCCGCTTTATTGCTTCGGAAGTAAAACGGATGTTGTCCGAAGGCATCATCGAGCGCAGTCGCTCACCGTGGCGTACGCAAGTTCATATTGTAAACAGAGAAGGACGTCGTCGCCTAGTAGTAGATTACTCGCAGACCGTAAATAGATTCACGGTCCTCGACGCTTATCCCATGCCCCGAATTGACGACCTGATCGACACCATATCGTCCAATGACGTGTTTAGCACCCTCGATTTAAAAAGTGCTTACCATCAAGTTCCATTGCGAGCAAACGAAATATTCTTGACCGCATTCGAGGCAGATGGTAAACTCTATCAATTTCAGCGTATGCCTTTTGGACTCACGAATGCTGTAGCCGCCTTCCAGCGAATAATCAACGAGATCATAGAGAAAGAAAACTTAACCGGCACCTATTCATACCTCGACGATATCATTGTGTGCGGCAAAACACAGCAAGAACATGATACAAATCTGGCCAAGTTTCGTGAAGTTGCTTCTAGGTACCGAATAACACTAAATGAATCGAAATGTATGATTAATAAAACGATGATCAATATTCTGGGATATCAAGTTGGTAGTGGTATTAAACGGCCTGATCCTAATCGTGTCTCACCTTTGCGAGAACTGCAGGTACCTCAAAATAAACGTCAACTGCGAAGAATTGTCGGCCTTTTCTCACATTATTCCAAATGAATTCAAAATGTTTCGTCGCAGATTCGTCCGTTAGCTGAAACCACGATATTTCCTATTACACCTGCAGAAAAGCGTTCATTTGAGATAATTCGTGATTGTATTATTTCAGCTACTCTAACACCCATTGATTTCAATAAGACATTTACAGTAGAGACTGACGCATCCCTTTATGCTATCGGTGCTGTATTAACGCAGGATAACAAACCCGTCGCATTTTATTCGCATACACTTAGTAAGAGTGTCGTTGGACATTCCGCTATTGAGAAACAGGCCCTTGCCATCGTTGAAGCATTGCGATACTGGAGGCACTATTTGTCTGGACGAACTTTCAATGTTCTAACGGATCAAAGGTCAGTTTCATTCATATTTAACAGGAATCATAAGAGTAAAATTAAAAATGAAAAAGTGCAAAGATGGCGTCTCGATCTATCTGAGTTCAAATATTGTATACTTTACCGGCCTGGAAAGTTGAATTATGCGGCCGACTCAATGTCTAGGGATATTTGTGCTTCAAGTTGCGGTTACTTTAACAAACAGAAAGATCTCAAGCTTCTTTATGAACTTCACGCTACGCTTTGCCACCCAGGAGTCAATCGTTTGTATCACTTCGTTCAATCGAATCAACTTCCATATAGCACTGAAGACGTTCGTTATGTTGTATCTCATTGCGTTACCTGTTCGTTGTTGAAACCAAACTTCTTCAAGCCTCCAAAAACTGCCCTCATCAGAGCGACACGACCTTTCGAAAGAATTTCACTTGACTTCAAAGGTCCTTTGCCCAGTTCATCAGGCAAGAAATATTTGCTTACAGCCGTCGATGAATATTCTCGTTATCCCTTTGGATTTGCATGCCGTGATATGTCCGCTCAAACAGTGATAAATTGCCTGCGTGGTATAGTGACAATATTTGGTCCACCTGAATTTGTACATTCCGATCGCGGGTCATCCTTCATGTCGAAAGAATTCTCTGATTATCTGGAGAGTATTGGCACGGTAGCAAGTCACTCTTCTCCGTACAATCCGTTAGGCAACGGACAGATCGAACGCTATAACGGTATATTATGGAGCGCTGTACTTTTGCGGCTTAGAGACTACAATCGTCCGGTTGCTGCTTGGGAAACGGTCCTCGCTGAAAGCCTTCAATCTATTCGAGGACTATTATGCACCTCAACTGGCTCGACACCTCATGATCGAATCTTCAACTTCTCTAGACGCCCATTAATTAAATTCAATTTACCAGAATGGCTCCGTCGTCCCGGATCTGTATTCGTAAGAAACTTCTACAAACACGACAAATACGACGATAAATTGCTCAAAGCTAAACTGATAAACGCGAATCCAAACACGGCTCATATCGAACTTCCATCTGGGAAAGAAGCAAATATTTCAACTCGACACCTATCTCGTTATCCTTCAGAAACCTCCATTTACAAGGATCCAGACAGTTCGGATATTCGTAGTTCGGGATTGTCAAGGGACGGGGATGACGACTGTCAAGATAGCTTCGATAGGAACCAGCCAGACTATGAAGATGATAACAATAACGGAAAGCAATATGATGCCACTGACAATATCGATATGAACTTGAGTTCAAAGAGGACATCAATTCCTGAGGCAAACCATCATCCCGTGACAACTAGAGAATTCTACCGACGAAGTACAAGAAGTCGAAGAAGTCCTGCATACTTCCAAAACTATCACATGGGATGAATGTGGTATCACATTTAATTACTTTATCATTTATATTTAACTTTACCTACTATTTGTAGATTCGTGAATAAAAGCCATTTATTCTCTCTGGTTATCACAATTAATCGATCGTATAGTTCTTGATTTAACTTGCCTGATTGGGTACTTATTACCATCCCATAGAAATCGAATAATATTTTCATTATGGACATTTCGGTTTGTTTAATAATTGTATTCCATCTATCTGTAAGGTTTATGCTTATTTCTTCTTTTACCATATTCATATTGATCTGCATTTCCTTCCGAATTTTCAGTCCATGTGGTGCAATCCCTTTTATCAAACAGAATTTTAGAAATCGCCTATGTGCTTGTGCCTTAGCCATTACATTAAATACCGGGAGTGCTCGTATAGCAATACCTGTATATGTACAGGCATAATACTTGTATAATAATGTAAATATACGTGTAATTTTCTAAGTCACACAGAAGTGAAAACTACTGGTGACGTTACATTAATAAGAAAGACTTTCAATACAACTTTTTAATTAAGACGAACAGGAAAGTATAAACCTGCATGCTTTTTTACAACCTTCGTCGGAAAGCTTAATCCGGAACGCGCCTACAACAGAAGCAATTGAACAAAGAGTTCAGTTGGACAAAGAGTTCAATTGGACAAAAAGTTCAGGCATGACAAAGAGTTCAGGCATGACAAAGAAAAATTTTCAGAAATTTTTTTTCTTAATAATACCAAATTAATAAAATTTTTCCTGTCAGTTCCAGAGTTTTCCTGTCAGTTCCATATTTTTCCTGTCAGTTCCATATTTTTCCTGTCAGTTCCAGAGTTTTCCTGTCAGTTCCATATTTTTCCTGTCAGTTCCAGATTTTTTCTGTCAGTTCCGCTCGCTACACTCGCGGATTGAGCTTAATATCTCGATAAAAAGTTATAAGTGTTCAGTATAATTACATTCCTTAATTTGAAGAACGAATATTTCTTGTATTTTGAATGTTTCATCCGTGGACCGGACAAGATTATCTGTCGCTTTTCTGTTGATTAACTAATTACAAAGAACTACATTGAACAGATACATAATAATAGTATAATAGTTGAGGAACCAAAAGCATACACTATATCTCACACGATCAAAACAAAACACTTCATGATACGAAAAACATTTAAGTCGAAAGCTAAGAAGTCCACTGTAAACATCATCTCTCTAAACGTGAGCTTAATTGATGAGTGTACATCTGTGCAAGTCCAGTGTTCAAACGATTTGTGTTATACTTGAACCACTATTTGTATGATCAAGTTAAAAAACAATTCCGATGATGCTTATTTATGTGGCTTTTGTACTGTGAAGGAGCTCAATGTTTTAAGAAGACGTTTGGTCGAATTTGAAGACGCACATAATCAATCGCTCAAGCGAACCTTTCTCATGGACGATAAAATATCACATTCAAAGCTCAACACCCTCTTAAAAATATAGTTACTGGGGATGCGCAGGTTGGGGATTGTAATGATACTTACCTTTTGACTTGTTATTCTAGATGTATTAGAATAAAGCCTATTCTTCTCTGCTTGAATTTACTCGGTACAATTTATTCTAATACACTGTTACCATGGACAAGATCTTGAAGCCAAACATCTTGTAATTGCATCCTGATGACACGAATGCCGAGCGCACCTGGAGACATTGGCTCATACGTTTCAAGACATTCATTTCGTCCTTGGAGTCACCGTCCGATAGTGACAAATTTCACATTTTAACGAACCTGGTTTCAGCGGAGGTTTACGACCTTTTTCGAGAAACGGAAACTTACGAAGACGCGTTATCGACGTTATCTACTACGTACGTCAAATCGAAAACGGATTTGTTTCTGCGACATCAATTGCGTAATCAGCGCCAATCGTCCAACCAAACAATCGATCAATTCATGAGGCATATCGAATCTCTGGGTCGTGAATGTCCATTCGAGGCTGTAACAGCTCAAAATCATCGAGATTTATTTTTACGCGACACGTTCGTCGCAGGAATCAACTCACCGATAATTCGGCAACGCCTGCTTGAAGCTGCGGTACACAATAAAGCCAAGGCGTACGAGCTTGCACGAACTTTGGAAGACGCGCATACTCAAGCAAGCCATTTCACAGAACAATCAAACTTAAATATGGGTTGTGAATCGATGACCATAAATGAACTACATGAAAATATACAAGAAGAACTTCCTTGTCAAATACAATGTAACTCGGTAGAACGTCGCAAATGCTACTTTTGTGGAGATACAATTCACAAACGAGATCGATGTCCTGCTAAGAATATCACTTGTCGTACTTGCGGGAAGTTGGGTCATTTCGCACGGGTGTGTAAATCCAAACGACAAATTTCAACAGGTGTCCATTCCGTGCTAGGTAGCACTTCTTTCTTTCAAGATTCTGCCGCGACGTTACCAACAATTCAAATTTGTATAAAAGGGGTTTCGTTAAATGTGTTGATTGATACAGGTAGTGCACTCAATTTGATAAGACCTGATATTTCCACTTTGTGCAAACTGACATCGAACCCCTCAACTATACGTGTGTCTATGGCGAACACCGCATTCTCGACTAAATTACGACAATTCGTGGTAGCGGATATATCAGCTGATGGCAGACCTTACAAGAATATAAAATTCCATATTTTGTCGTCTTTATGTTCGGATGTTATACTTGGCCAGCCATTCCTTTCAAGACACACTTCGTTACTTATGAAATTCAACGGTTCCGAGCCTTGTTTTACAATTGGAGCTGCAGAAGCTTTGACAGTTGAATCTCCTCAGCTATTCAAATTTCTGGACGAATCCATCCATCCTATCGCAACAAAATCTCGTAGAAGAAATCCGTACGATGAAAAGTTCATTGACAGCCAAATCAAACAACTATTATCCGACGAAATTATCGAACCAAGTCAATCGCCCTGGCGCGCTCAAGTACTCATTGTCAATCAGAACCAAAAGAGACGGATGGTTGTTGACTATTCGGAAACTGTCAATAAATTTACTCAGCTCGACGCCTTCCCACTTCCACGAATTGATGATTTTATCAACAAATTAGCTCCATATTCCTTTTACAGTTGTCTCGATCTTAAATCAGCTTACCATCAGATTTTGCTGCGCAGTGACGAGCGTCATTATACTGCTTTCGAGGCGAATGGATCCTTATATCACTTCAATCGTCTACCATTCGGTCTCACAAACGCCGTTCCTGCTTTTCAACGAGTTATCAATGGGATAATTAATAGAGAGAAGTTGACAGACACCTACGCTTATCTGGATGATGTCGTGATCGGCGGAAGAAGTAAAGAGCAACATGACAGTAACCTGAAGCGTTTTTTAAACGTAGCCACAAAATACAATATAACCTTGAACAATTCAAAGTGTGTGTTCGCATCTTCGTGTATACGAATACTTGGTTACCAAATTTCTAAAGGAAAAATGTCCCCTGACCCCAATCGAGTGATTTCAGTTACTTCCCTTGAGGAACCCAAGAACGCAGCATCCTTAAAGCGTATTGTTGGTTTGTTCGCCTACTACAGTTCCTGGATTAAAGATTTCTCAAAGTTGATTCGTCCTCTAATTGATTCTCAGTCTTTCCCATTATCTCATTCTGCACTGAAAGCTTTCCATACTTTGAAGGAACGTATAGCTGAAGCCACTTTGTCAACCATCGACTTTGAATTGCCATTCACGATAGAGACAGACGCAAGTGAGCGATCGATTGGAGCTTGTTTGTCTCAAAATAGTAAGCCTGTCGCCTTCTTTTCAAGATCCCTCGACAAAAACGCGAAACGATTCACCGCCATTGAAAAGGAAGCGCTGGCTATTGTTGAAGCGTTAAGATACTGGAGACACTATTTGTACATCCAACCATTCAAGATTATTACGGATCAGCGTTCTGTTTCATACATGTTCAGTGCTCACAACAACAAAATAAAGAACGACAAGATATTAAGATGGCGTTTGGAGTTGTCCCAATTTAAATTTGATATCCAGTACCGAGCTGGGAAGCTCAATCATGCCGCTGACGCTCTTTCTCGCGACGCGTTCTGCAACTCTGTCTCATTCACCAATCATGATCTTCAGCATCTTCGTAAAGTCCATAGTCAATTATGCCACCCGGGAATTACTCGCCTTTGGCATTTCGTGCAAAAACGGAACCTCCCATTTTCCCTCTCGGATGTTAGGAATATTTCAAGCGAGTGCAAAAGCTGCGCTATATTGAAACCAAGATTTTTTCGTCCACCTGAGGCTAAACTCAAAAAATCAAGTATGCCATTTGAACTTTTGTCTATGGATTTTAAGGGTCCAATTCCTACAAAGAACAATAAAAGGTATTTGTTAACCGTCATTGACGAGTATAGCAGATTCCCCTTTGCCTTTCCATGTTCTGATATGACTACACACACTGTCATAGACTGTTTAACCCAGATCTTTTCAATTTTCGGTTCACCGGCTTCAATCCATTCTGATCAAGGTACGGCTTTTACCTCTAAGGAAATCCAGTCATTCCTCTCTCATCACGGGGTGGCGATTACTCATTCAAGTTCATACAACCCTGCTGGCAATGGTCAAGTCGAGCGCCTTAATGGTGTACTATGGAAGGCAATATCATTGCGTTTACATGACCTCGGAAAGAAAACAGATGAGTGGCAAAGTGTATTACCACAATGTCTCAACGCTATTCGATCACTTCTGTGTACTGCCACGAACCACACACCACATGAACGACTCTTTACATTCAGCCGACGCTCTATAAATGGTCATGATCTTCCGTCTTGGTTATCAAACCCTGGCCCAGTCTTAATAAGACGCTTTAATAAAACGAACAAATACGAGAACCCTGTGGAAAAAGCTGAAATTGTGTACGCCAATCCCAATTTTGCTCTCGTGAAGTTACAAAACGGGAGGGAGATATATATATCAACTCGACATTTATCCCCGTATCCCAGAGTCGACGAAAACCTCAATATCAACTCGTCCGATGGAGACATTCCCTTTGACCTTGAAACTTTGAATTTATACGATGGCGATAAAATGTGTGATCAGGCATCAATAAATGACCATTCAACAGTAAATAGCAATTCTCATTCACGTTCAGATAAGCGTTCTGATGAAATCACTGTCAACCCTGAAAACTTGGATGCAACGAAGTATATCGATGAGACGGTCAATCACAACGAGGAAAACGAACTATCCAGACAGGATGAATCATTTCTCTTAAATACTGATAATACGTGCCAGAGCAACTACCCTACGAGATACTTCAATCGTTCTGAAAATGGGGAACTACGACCTCAAAGAAATCGAAGAAGTCCTGCGTACTTAAATGATTATGTCTTGGGGAGAATGTAATGATCTTATCTTTTGACTTGTTATTCTAGATGTATTAGAATAAAGCCTATTCTTCTCTACTTGAATTTACTCGGTACAGAGATGATACGACTGCCTGTGTTGTTTCTCTTGATGAGAATACAAACGATTGTAAATTGCAACAAACTTCTGAAAATACAGTCCTTAAAGTTTCATAGACCACGAACGATAGGACTACCTGCGTTGCCGTTGATCATCCTTCTCCTAATCTTTCTTTACATATTGACAACCAAACTCGAACAGCTGGCTCTCACGTCGGCAGTGAATCAATTAAGAGCTCGTTGAACAACATCATAGATGGAAATGAAAATATATGTGTTGAGTCGAATGAACGCATATTTACACCGTTGGATTTCTACAATACAGTAATTTAATAGAAACTGAGTTTGATGATTTTCCCTAATTTCTAGGTTAGTAACGTGATTGTTTAAATATTGGCATCGTTTTATGTCGAAGTAGCACAAGGAATTCGTGGAGAACATTTCGAACTAAAATCAGCAGTTTTTCTGCAAATGCTCGCTCCAATGATACCAGGCTCGTAAAGTAGCATTGATACGATACTCGAAAGACAACTACTACTCGGAATCAAAATAGGTTTACTGAATTGTTTGATAAAGTACTATATCTTCATAGGAGTGAATACTTTCGGTGTGGCCATTCGAATTCAAGAAATTGAAAACGTACACATAAAGGGTTGATTTTAAAAGAAAAAATAATTTCAGGGACAGCAATTCTTTAGAAAACTAATAGGTTAGGTGTTCCCTAGATCAAATAATTAATGAGAAATCAGTCAAAGACATCCTTCAATATTTTCATTCCCTTACAAGCGAAAGTGCCTAGATGTATTGCTAAATCAGCGATTTTCTTAAACGTCTTTGCACCATCCATTGTGATTTGTACACATAAACGAAGAAGACATCATTCGCGCATGCAAGCGAACTAAAAGAAGTACCGGTCCTTCGCTTCTCAACTCAATTATTTGGCGTTGTCTACTTACAAATTATGCTTATAGTTCACGAGTTCTTGCAAGTCCATCGCAGACATAGCTATATATCTGTTTACCGATTGAATTCCACTGGGTCTCTGGACGCTTTCGTTGCTTGCCGACAAATCCCTTAAAATTTAACGATGGTGTACGACTAATTGGTTTGTAACAAGACATTTGCATATGTTGCAAGACGTATAGTCTTGCATTAGACTATACGTATAGTCTTGCGTTTCAAGACGTATAGTCTTGAAATTAGGTAATCGGAGAATTGAGAAGGATCAAGAGTGGAGGTGACAGAGGAACGAGAAAGTAGAGAATTAAGAGTTTTCCATTTAGTTCGAGAGTCATTAGCGGAAGCCAGTTTGCTTCGCCAAAAACTATGTGCCTTAGAACGCAGAAGTTGCCTATGCGAACGACGAAGAGCAAAGAATTGGTTACGATAAAAGGATGAATCAAGTTCTGAAGATAGTCTGAGATAACGATGATAAGTTCTGAAAGAACGACGCATGAGGCGTTTTGAAGTCACACACTCAGAGTCGAACTATGTTGCAAGATTTTGCCGTGATTGAACAAAAGTTTTAAGAGGAAGAATTTCATCGAGGATAGAGCAAAATACATTGTCAAAGAGGGTACATAAGTAATTAGGGGATTGGTAGATAGAAGAAGGATACATTAACGGAGAGCGGTTAATATGAGAGCGAAGAAGGGAAAAGTCGAGAAATTTCCAAGAACGACACGAGATAATTTTCGCATGAACATTGATTTTTAACAAAGGGATAGAACATGTAACAGGGAAGTGGTCGGATAGAGCAGGATTAGATATGCACAATGAAGAAGACAAGGCAAGACGCGTAGGTAGGGCAACAATATCTAGGGTACCGCCAAGAATATGGGTAGCAGAAGAATAATGAGGAGACATGATTTGAAAATCATGATCGTTAAATGTAGAAATCGTCTTTAGGGTATTGGAATCACGAGGACGGTCTAAGCGAACATTTATATCACCTAGTACAACGCAAGGTAAACCGGAGAGGAAGATGAAAGAAAGTAAGTTTGACAGTTCACAGAAAAAAGAGTCAGACGGATGACATGATCCAGGCCGATAGAATAAATAGATATTGAGAAACAACGAGCCGGTTTTTACGCGGAACTTAAGTAGTTCGAAAGTGAGAGAAACAAATGGCAACGGTAATGATTGCAATGGAGACCAATGGTGAGAGAAAGCTATAAGACCACCGTGGTTAATTGATCGATTTGAACTAATAGGTCGTTGACGAGCCTTATCGATCACAGAGAGATTTAAAGAGCGGAGGCGTTTAAGAGTGTAATCATTCTGACCAACGTTCCAAGATTCGGTAAAACACAAAACATCCAAAGATTTATGAAGGAAAAGATCATATACTGAATCAACCTTGTTACTAAGAGAGCGGAAATTTAAAACGGCTAATTTCCAGGATGATTCGGGGAGCAGTGGAGTAGAATCAATTAGAGGATACCCCGGATGATTTACTTGAAGTTTTGCTGGATGATTTACCTTTTAATCATTTTCAATCGTTGGTCATATATTGGCTGGGTTAGAAAGATTGTTGTTGCCTGTAGACGAAACTTCGCCGAGTACTGGTAAGCTCACATTTACTGCGTGGGCTTCCCTACTTGATGAAACCACTATCTTATGTCCTCTAATAAAATATCGCTTACTTGGGTCTGACTTTTTTCGTTCGGATAATTCTTTCCGTAGTATCTTAAGTTCCTCTTGTTCAAGTTTCGACAAATCAGGGCACAAGTACACCGTATGAAAGAGAGATGAATTCTTAAGCTTAAACGAAGATTTTAAAGATGATTCCACATGGCTGACGCTAGTTTTTACCTTAAACCACGGAGGGGAGTTAGTATGAAGTGCAGGGAGTTGAAGAAAGTCTAGTTTTTGTCCGACCAAAGGACAACCGATTTCCTCAAAGAGATTTAATATAACTTGTTACTCGCTTTCAGAAACGGGTAAATTATGAACTATCAGATGTGAGGCCCTAGCGCTTTCCCTATCAAGAGAGTTTGCTAATTTAGAATAAGATTTATCTACCTCTGGTGTGCGTTGAAAAGAACAAACAGCATGAGATACCTGCTTATTGATGCAACGGTTGAGGGAGGAGTTGATAGACTCATTTACTATTCTATGTATACGCTATTTGTTTGTCCAGCAACTATTTGAATCATCTGATATTAACTGGCTTTTAAGTTTAGTTATTTCGATTCGGGTTTCGTATATTGCTTTGGCTGCATAAAATCCACAGAGGTAATCTTGGGCCAGTAAATCTCTAGAAAGCCTTCTCGGAAGGATTACCGTTGAGTACAGGTGAAAAAAATCGATGCTACTAAACGATTAACTTTTTTATCTGTTTCGCTTTTGTGGGCTTGTAAGCACACAGTCTGTGTGCATTTGCCACATTAAAAAACTTTCAACTTATAGTATTTAAGACACTTTTGTATTCAAGACACAATCCGAGTTTATGTCTAATTGCGGAACTACTGCTATCTCAATGTTGCAAAGGAGCTCTTCCAGTTATTCTGATGATATTTTGAAGATAAAGAGAATGATTTCCTTTGCACTCGTATGTGCGTCAGCGGCTTGTATGCAACGCCAAGATCAATCAGAATACGGCCTGATTTAAAAGACACTGGTGTTGAAGCCTTGCAAGAGCGGTCTCCTTGCGCATTCAAATTTTAAATCAATTAAATTAAATTTATTCGCCAAAATAACTCACTGCACACTATGTTCATTCCAATCCTATTTGTGATACAATTATTATAACAGTTTAATATTAATTAAATTCAAGGCTTATTCGGGGGAACCTTTTATATTGTGTATTTTAATCAATTGTTCAGCTATAAAAAATGCATATGCGTAATGATGCATAGATAATTCATATAATATTTATACGTAATGTATTCGAAATAAAATGTTTGAAAGATGCTGAGCGTTTGTTTAATATTTGCATAACTTTATTTATTCCATCGACTGTACCTTCAACAAGTGGTTTAGGTAAAGAGGAAACGTGCGTTCTTAATTTTCTATATAATATACAAGCAAACAAAACTAGATTAGCTTAAGCAGACTATATCAATGCTTTGAATGAAACTTAGTATTATTGCAATCAGAGCTAATTCACAATGTTTTGAATCAATCGAAGCAGATTTGAGAAAAAGTGGAGATTGGGTGAAAGTTGAACGAAAATAATAATAGTTAACTGTGCTTATTATTATGCTATATTTTGTAAAAATAAATTCTTTTTGAAAAAACTCAAATACGTAATAATTATTACACATATTACCATCAGCTGTATTCAAGTGCCGCATTTGCAATGGTGCCGCAGTAGCATGTAAAGGTTGAAAATGTGCAAGGAGCAACATTATATGTCTGAACTGTTAAGCTCCAAACTTTTCGAACAAAGCTACTCCGTGATAAAATGTTTATCCACTTGTCAAGAGTCAAAAGATTAGAACAATGATTTATTTACAAAACATGCTCCTTCGCCTCTAAGAAATCATGCTTTGACAACTGATCAATCCAGACGAACGAGTTAAGCTTGTGTTTCCTTCACATTTGATTGTTAATTTGTTTAGCATAATGATAATATTTTCTTAATAAAATAAATAACATTGATAAATTTCAATTGTCAAATAAAGACAAAAAACGTCAGAAGTTTCTTCTTGTCTTCTTCTTTTGAAGTCTTCTGTCTTCATAGCCTCAGATCCAGTGGGATCTGATCCCTCTAGCCTATCCAACACGCCGTCTTCCGACTAAACCACCCGGGGTATTTAACCCCCCAAAAGAGTCCAGTCGGTGCGGACTATGCTGGGTAAACACGAGACGAGGAGCTTGAGAAACCTTAGTCTTTGTTCTGGGGGACGTCCTCGTGAGAAGAAGACTAAGAGCTGAGAAGACGATTATGGTCTAAGAGCTGTGTTTTTTATTTCGTTTCGTGCTACTCCTGACACTAATACCGTCTAATCTGTATGGCATCATTCGTTATACTTCTTTGTAGTTTTTTGTATAATAATACAAATATGAAAGATATTCAAATTCAGATATGCTAGAAGACAATGTATCTTCTAGCATAACAAGACATCAAATCAGCTTTGCTAAGTAAAATGATTATATTCTCTACAGCAACGAATTACTATTAATGAATATAAATTTGTAATTTTGATATTTTATTGAAATTTATATATACTATATTATATATTATTATATTATAATATAATATATAATATTATATATAATATAAAATATATAATATATTATAATATGTAATATATAATATATTATATAAATAATTATATAATTAATTATATAATTAAATATATTATATAATTAATTATTATATTTTATTATATTTATATTTATTTATATTTTATTTATAAATTATTGACAAACCTTAAATTATTGATAGATAAAATGCATTAAAATTTTTTTTATTTCGATTGCCGTTTGTTTATTAAATCGAATAAAGCACACAAAAAACAAAAGCTTACTTTCATTATTTATAACTGACTTCTGTATTGTTCCATCTATCACTACACTATTAACTTCCGAGTTGTTCAAAACTCCAAACTCTGGTGGCCATGGGATATTAGTTGTTTCGTTGGATCCCAACTTATTAACAATAGCATCATTGTGGTGGTCACTTTGCTGACCAAAATCATCTACCAGGAGATTTTCTCTTGAAATAACCACAGCTGTGTCAATGCACCGCAGATCGTAAATATACTCTGCAGTTGCTGGAAATGAGACAGAAGCAAATGCATTATATATCTTAAGTTGATATACCTATGCAGTTATTTTTACCATTGAAATTTTGATAACTATTTTATTCTGCACGCCACTTTAATCTTAGATATATATATACCAACAGCAGTATGCTACATTTCAATATTGGTGGACCTCATCAGCTACTAATCCAATACCTACTTTTCATGTTTCCGTCCTTTTAATGTTGGCTGACGATCACTCGACTCGTTTGCTTTTATTGCCAATTAGATTTAATGAAAGACTTTCGCATTACATTTTGCAAATTTTATTGAAATCATTTATGATTTCAAATTAAATCAGCGTTGGTAGGAGAAGGTGCAACCTTCAATTTGAAAACCTACCTATTTTTCATTAAAGATCATCGAAAAATAACTACAGTAATTACACAAGTACGATTTAAATGCAGTGAACTATATTATTCCAACATATGATTTTCAAGAGTTCCACTTTCATGCGTGTAAGTTTTATCATCAACTTACCCAAAAATATTTTGCTTCACAATTTACTTTAAATGACTGACTTGCATCTAAAATAGTTCGATTCGAGTATGATTCCTTGATGCAATTGATCACATTTTAAGCGTCATTTTAATGCGGTTGATCACTTTTTAAGATTTATAAACGTTTGAAAGATAAATTTTAATATTTCTCAGTGTGAGCGAGAAACTCTACTAGAGCGATTTAGCCCATGTCTGTACTACTGAAGTTTGTGTGATTTTGAAGTACGCAGTGAATCTCTTGAAAAGTACAAAAGCACAAGAATTGAGAATACTTGAATTTCGTTTGCTTATATTTGTAGATAGGCATACTGTATTTTGAGTAATTAAATAAAAATTTTAAAAATTAAATTTAGATATTGTTTAGTCAATTTGTTTCTTAATTACTAAACTAAAAATAAGGAATATATTTCTTAATTTGAAATTGTAAAAAATGACTAATTTAAAAAAAAACTTAAAAATTTCATTTAATTATAAAGATTTCAAACACGAATATGGTTTTACAGGCACGAATAAATTAGTTTTATTCCATAATTTGTGGAAAAACCAATTTCTTCGTCGTTCCCATAAATTTATAAAGCTATAAGAAATATATAGATATTCTGATTACAAATATTTTTCTTTTAAATTCTAGTACAAGACCACACGAATTGAAAATATTTGAGTCTTTTAAGCTTTATTTAAATTAACGGTGTAGCCGTTTAGCGTACCGTTGTATTGCATAGTAATATGAATAAAGTACATTATGAATAATGAACTAAGTACATGCTCGGCTTATGTAAGATACTATAATACCGTGTGTTTTGATAGCGATATTTTTATCATTATGAGTTGGATTGATAATCCGCTATTGCTAATACAAAGATTATATAGAAACTCAGATAATTTTCATTTGAATTTCAGAATAAAAAATTAAATTTTAATCTTTTATAGCACATAATCAGTGATAACCACTTAATATGTAACATATCTGTGCAACGAAAGGGGATGAATAGCATTTCTCTACTCCTATATTTTTAAGCAGAATTCGTCAAGGTAAAAATCTGAAATACAATCACGAATATAATCTTGAATTTATCTATAAATTTTTCTTTTAAATTCAAGTCAATTGTCATAACTTAATTTCTTTGATATAGCAATAATTGTAGTGTTTATTAATTCTAAATTAGAATATTTAAAATGTATACATAATAAAAAAGCTACGTAAGGGAGAATTATCTTTGCAGCTTCATATTGACTTTTATTTGATCATTTGATTCTCAGTTATAAATGATGTATGGTTGATCCATAACCACTGTAACCGGTAAAGCCAATAACAAAGTACTTCAGTTATATGTCTAGATGAACAAAGCAATCCGGAAAGATGTAAATTTCTTCTGTTATTTTATCATGAAGATCCATAGATGGAAAACGAAATACGTCGTTTTATGTAATTCTTTGTTTTTCTTTAAATCTCATAATATAGTTTGTTTTATTGCTAAACGTCTTTTGAACCTATGCAACAAAGTTAAAGTGCTACGTAAACTGATTGTTTTATTTATTATTAAAATATCGATAGCTGCAATTAGTATTTCGCTGGTATATTATAATATCATTATATTGACACCTAATAGCAATCAATCGAGAAATCCGTTACATAATTCAATACAATTATGGATGATATATATGCAGTAGAAAAAATTTCAGATAAAAATCTATGAAAAATAATAGTTGTCTTTAAAAGAATGATGACAACTGTACACATATCCAGCTTTATGAAATTTATCATCTTCAACCTTTTACAATTATATTCATGCAAAGTAAGATGATTTAGAATCTGCACAGGTAAATTTACGTATAAAAGGCATGTAGGTTATTATTAATTAATTTTGAGATTACATCGAAAACGTTAACACTTAATCTTTGCAATGCATTACTAGTAAAATATGTTGTACACGCGTTATAATCGTTAACAGATATTTACAAAAACCAAATTTCGTCAAAACTAAATCAGTAAAAGGAAAATCAGTACAATAAAGCGAACAAAAAATACTCCTCATTTAATCGATAAAGTAGCGACGGTATTATAATACTACAACTATTGGTAAAAAGCTGGTTGGACTTAAAAGCATCTATAACATCGATAGGTTGTTATATATATGTAAACGATTAAAAACAACCTTGGTTGATATGATGTAAGTATTTTTTGAAAATATAAATGTCTGCAAATAAAAATAAACGTACGTTATAAATAACTTGTCATCGACAATTACGAAATCTAGTAGATCTTTATATTAACTTTGTTTTTGTAATTTTACAATACATGTTTGCTAAAGTATACATTTAAGTGGTTTGCACTTTAAGTGTTGTTGATCAGTATGACTACTGATCTAACGATATATATATACTATGCAAATGCACTACATTTTATTATTTCGATCATATCAACTACATAATTTTTTTACATTGAATACGAAAATTGATGAATACCAATCATCTAACGTTATCTTTATTTACTAGATACCTTTACTACTTGAGTTTAACTGTTTTGTGCAGCAGCTCTAAAGCTCGGCAGGTCTGTAGTAGTATGTATAAAAATCAAAAATTACTCATTTATTGTATGCATGTTCTTCAAATATTTAATGGTAAGCATTTAATGGCAAACAAATTTAATGTAAGTACAACTATATTTGTATAGTTAAGAGATTACACTTTCTTTTACTCTATAAATCAACTTTTACGGGTACAAATTTTTAATGATCAAAAATGTTTTTCATTACGGATATAGCATCACCAAGCAATTCAAAATTAACGGTATATTAATTATGCATGTTCAACGATTTATTTATTCATCGATATGTACTCACCACATCAGTTCCCAATAGAACACTGAATTCCGTCGTTAATCAAATATCTATACTTGCCAGTTAATATGTTGCAAACTCGTTTTCTCGATTTTATGGAACGATTTAAAATTAAATACGACAATTATAAAAAAAACCCAGCAAATGTGTATCAGTTGTTTATAATTACTTGAAAAAGTCATTGTTTTACAATGGTTTAGAGTACTATGATCTAGAATTTATTTTTAACTAATTTATTTTTTTTAACTTGTTATTTATTAAATGTTGAAAAAGTTAACAACTAGTTCATAAAATTGTAGACATAAGTAGATTTTTTAGATTAGCAAAGCGAATAATTAAAAAATGATTTAACGTAAGAGCACCGCATTCTGAATAGTGATAAAGCTGGAAAACTAAAATGCGCTCGTTCTACTATAATCATCGATCATAAAATGTTTATATTGTAATAAATAGAATATGGAGTATTGTGTAACCTATACTCCATTAAGATAAAAACGGCAATGCATTTTAGTTGCAAAACTCATATTGGAATTAAATCTACATTAACGATAAAAGTCGGTGATTGTTATATACAACAAATAAGTAATGTAATGATTACAATTTGATTATATATTTATTTAATATTTACATATTATATATATTCAGGTCCTTCGAGGATCTCAGTTTGCCTTCTTTCAAAAAACTAATTATCATCTTCGATTTCAAGCGTTTGCCTTCTTCAGCAAAACTAATTGTCTAGTTTGTATGTACTTACATTTTTAAACCAAGAATAGACAGAGTATTTATATCCTTTGCTTAAAAAGCATAATTACTTACAATATAAGACAATTTATTTTTGTTGAAGGGAAACGTGTGAAACAGTGAAGCGAGACGTTCATATAAAAATTTCCTTTTAAATTACCTTGCTATACTGCCTATCATTTATTTAAATTGAAATATATATAAATGAGCCCAGAGAGAATCCCGGCAAGCTGTCGTAATTCTAACAATATATAAATAAAACTAAAAATATTTTATGCCGGCATAGCGATAGTACTCGAAAAATCTCAAGAATTGATAAGATTATACTACGAAGCATTTTAAAAGTTTTCATTATCTTAAAACATGCTCATAAAACGAAGTCCATTGCTTCAATATACATAAGAATTAAAACACCCGATCGGTGAACATATACACCATTGTTGTTGATATATTAAATTGATATCTAATCGAAATATAAAAGTTGACGTTTGCATTGTCATTGATGCAGTTATAGTTTAGTCAGTGTTACAAGTAAAATAGTCAATCGTGCAATTAAAGCATGTATCATTTAAATTAAAATAGACGATTTTACACTTACTATAGTCGGTGTTTCAATTTATACTTTACAACATTCAACATATTCATCACATTGCCAACATCATGACCAACACGTGTCGTAATTTAAAAATTATATGGATCATTAAACAATGCTTCGATTGACATTTGTGATTTTAATTTTGCAGAATAATTATGGCATAACAAGAACCGTGCAGACAAGCCATATGTAAGCCACAGAAGTACAAGATGCATCATAAATGATACCATTAGAATTAATTAATAGCAAAGTATAGCTTGGTCAGAATTTAAAGTAAATGGTAACCTTCTGATCTTCTTAGTGTATTCAGGTTCAATCTGTATGCCCAACAGGTGATAAAACTGTGCTACTATGCAAATAACTATGCTAATGAGCGGCAGTAATTAATCTACTTACATTTAATTTAGTGAACTTACAAAACCACAAACCACAATAATTATTGAATAAATATGATTCGAGCATTAATTTGGTTTGCTACAAAGAAAATTAATCACAGTTTTCTAAAAACATACTCAATACTTGATATAAGCATGATTATTTCATGAACAATAATTTATTAAATTTATACATCCATTAAAATCAAAATATTTATTGCTTGTATAATAGAAATATACTTTATGAAACAAATAAAACATTTTATTCAAAACACGTATTTCAGAAGAAACTGCTATGCTATCATGTTTCGATCCCTATTCCCCGACCAAACATAGCAGCGGAGCCAAATACATGCTAATGAGGTATTTCGTTTGATAAAATTTGATTATCTAGTATCTTATTCTAATACAAAGTACATTAACATTTACTGTTTATGTAAAATTTACTCTTGATGATGATAGCAGTAGGCGATTAAAAATTCGATTAAATAAATATTTTCTTCACTCTCTCCACTAATAAATAAAACAAAGTATATTATTTATTATCAATCCATAAAAATTTTCTGCAAATAATTATAAATTTATTTTTAATATTATTGTGTTGCTTTATATATTTTACTATTTCTGTTTGATGGTATTTTTATAGTAACTTAGTTTAAAATATGTATCTATTAAATTATTTAAATGATTTTGAAAAAAGCCAATATCGTTACAAATTGTTGAGATTCTATAAATTTCATTATTTAATGTATTATATTTTATATTATATGGTATGCATGAATGCTCATGCAAAAATATGTTTCTTGTAAATTTAAATATGTCATCTTTACGATATAAATTAATAGTAGTTTTAATTAATGTTAATTTAATGTTCATATCAAGATACATACTTTCTTTATCATTAATATTGGTTTTATTAAGAAAAAAGCTACTTGGGTAAATTTCTTCGCTTATTGAATAAAAATTATTGGAGTTAAATACACATATATCATCAATGTATTGAAACATATATATTTTATATCTTTATATAATTTAGATTTAGTTTTTACACAGTTATAAACAAATTCATATTCTATAAAACTTAAAAACAAGTCAGCTATATTTAGGCTACTATTACCTTCCATTGGAACACATTTTATTTATGTAAATATAGATATCCGTACTTTTAAATAATTTTGATTTATCAAAATATTTAATTCAATACATCTATAAATTCAATGTATATGCATGTATATATTTTCAGAATATAAGATAAATTAATTTTTTTACGCTTCTTCAATATCTGCTAAATTTAGATTTGTATAAAGAGTACTTAAATTGTACGTATTTATATTCTGAAAATTTATTCCTTTTGTGGGTTCTAAAAATTATTTTGTAGAATTAATACTAAAATAGTGTTTTATAACAGTATTAATTCAGATTACCCTACAATATTTCAAAAAATTTAACAAATTTTCTGAATTTACTGAAAATTTAAAAAATATATTATCTAATTATTGGAGCTGGATTAAAGGAAAGAAATTATTTTTGATATTTCGCTAACTTTTGTTAGCATCTTTAGAAAATTTTCTGAAGATGCTAACATTAGTTAGCGAAATATCAAAAATAATTTCTTCTTTCCTTTGATTCAGCTCTAATAATTATTTATCAATAATGAATGACTTTCAACTATTTAAAATATATTATCTAAGAGTTTTGGTGCAAATTTAGTAAATTATAGAATCTTTTGTATTTATGGACTTGCTTAACACCCTATGCTAGAATGAAATAAAAAAATCGTAAGAATCCGGTTATTCATCCGACACTTATCATCTAACAATTCGTTTTATAATGATTTAAATGCTTACTTAGGTAAGCAATTATAATAGGAAAGATCAAATTGATAAATATATGTATGCAGAACTTACCTAATTAAAGCATAACTATAAAATAAAAACTATTGATAATGCTAGAAATAACTTTGTATTCATATGCAAAAAGCTTTATATGCTATACTAATGAAAGGTGTTAATTCTAATGATTTAAATGTAAATCCAACATATGAACGTAGTGATTTCAGTTTAGAAATAATTATTATAAGTCACTGTTCAATAATGTATAAAATGGGTATAAGGGTTGAATCAGATAATAAAACTATATCTATATTATATAAGAATCTAAAATTACATAAAAATCCAATAAAACCTAAGTTTATATGAAGTGCTTTTAAGATTACATTAAAATCACTTTCTATTTATATGAAATAAATACTTAAAGTAATTAAAGCACACTAAAAATTCGGTAGGGTAATCGAAATTAATACTGGTATAAAACACTATTTCAGTATTAATTCTACAAAAAAATTTTAAAACACACGAAAGGAATGAAATTTCAGAATATAAATACGTACGATTTTAGTACGCTTTATACAAATCTAGATTTAGTAGATATTAAAGAAGCGTTAGTAAAATTAATTAATCTTATATTCGGAAAAAGATATACATATATATGTTATAATAATTATAACGCCTATCTAACAAAAATTAAACCATCAAATAAATATAAATATATGGATAAAATTGAATTAATAGAATCCTTAAATATTTTGATAAATCAAAATTATTTAAAAGTAGGGACATCTATATTTAGACAAATAAAAGGTGTTCCAATGGTAGTTAATAGTAGACAAATTCTGGCTCACTTATTTTTAAACTTTATAGAATATAAATTTGTTCATAACTTTGTAAAAAATAAATCTAAGTTATATAAAGATATAAAATATATGTTTCAATGGATTTATGATATATGTGTATTTAACTCCAGTAAGTTTTATTCAATAAACGAAGAAATTTATCCAAGTAGCTTTATTCTGAATAAAACCAATATTAGTGATAAAGAAGGTGTATATCTAGATATGAACATTAAATTAACATCAATTAATACTACTTTTAATTTATATCGTAAAGATAATATATTTAAATTTATAGAAGCATATATTTGCACGTTGGAACGTACTGAATGAGTTGGTGCAGTTAAGCACTGTGCAGAGAAAAACCAAAGTGCCTGTATCTTGAAGTACAAAATATTAGAAAAAGGTAAAAATAGTACGTACGAGAGGAATATATTATGTATATATTATTACATAATATATATTACATATTATATATTATATATTATTATATATATTATATATTACATAATATATATACATATTATGTAATACATATTACATATATATGTAATATATATTACATATATACATGCTGTGCTATATATAATGTATTGGTTGTGCTAAAAATCGCTTGAAACTGTGGTCCAGGAGCCAAAACTGGCTACGATTGATTTTAAATCCATATGTGCTGCTAAATAACTGGACTTCGATCATTAGCTCCATCAGTCTAATGTATCACTCCGAGACGCTCCTAACCACCCAGCAGCCATCGTCAGTCGGATGAGGTCGTTAGGATGCGTTTCGACTGCTTTTGTGATAACTGTAAAGACACCAGCAATTCCTCACGATGAATAACGAAGCTCAGGTGCATAAAGCGTTTTTACTGGCTTGTTGCTTGTGTGGACCTTCTATATATAACAAGGAGGCATATACATCAGGCAGCATTCTGTATATCTTAATCATACCAAGAAATAGAACAAACTTTTTCTCGCAATATTCAAAATCGCTACGTATGCCCAGTCATCCTATGTGTGACGACAAACTTTAACAACGTTTGAAGCGTTTCGCTCTTACGGAGCTCATCAGTACCATGATTTAAATAATCATCCATAGGCACCTTAGCACACGCTTGAACAGTGTTCAAAGCTCGAAAAGCAGAACTACCCTTTATCTTAATCATCAGTGAGAATTTAGCTTAATCTCTATGCATGGCAGTGTGTATTGTAGTTTAACCATTTATTAGGCACTAAATTCCCTTTTAATAGAAATGCTGTTTAATAGAGTCACTTAAAAGTGTACAATTTTAGAAAATAAAATTTGTTGTTACACCTGCCCTGGTACACCCAACAGTGTACTCATAATTCAATCACTTTGTTTTTTATAAAGAGACATAAACACCAGGCAGGATTCTATATATCTTTATCAGATCAAGAAATAGAACCGAATTATTCTTGCAATATTCAAAGTCACTACGTATACACAGTCAGCCTATGTGTGACTGAATGCATGCTAAATGATCAGTTGGTACTTGATTCTATTGATGAGTCTTGACGATTACTCCATCATTTCGATGCCAAAGTGTTCGTCTAGAAGTGACATGGTGACTGAAAGTCGTGAATTAAAGTCCTGTCTAACAAGCAACACCATTTTGTATAAATGCCGTATTTCGTAAGAAAACCTGGACCGTTGTTACTCAGCACATCTGTGCACACCATTATATATTTATTATATATTTATATATAATCAAGAATTTTGCTAATAATCGGAGTTCGATTACATGCACAGCAGACTTCGTAATCACTCTTAGACGAGCTTATGGTAGCCGGCATCACTCATCAGTAGGTTAAACTACCATCACTCGTTTCGGCTGCCTTGTGATATATTTAAAAGGCATCCACGAAAATTTGCTTATTTGTCAGCATGGGTATTGCCTCTTTATACTAACCGAGTGCCATAGCACCTATTTTGTTTAAAAAGGCTATAAAATAGAGGCTACAGTAGTTGTGTTGTGATGAGACAATATAAAGAATTATGTCTATGTCACAGTAAACTATTATAAAGAAAAACGGGGTCTCATAAAACAACAAATCGTTCATTTGCTGCTATCACATTTCATCCCGCACTGATTAAATTTCAAAAAGATTTAAATATCGTCATCCAAAATATTTTAAAACAACTTCAGTATAACATAATTGATCCATGCATTACATCGCGCAGGAAAATCAATCAACGATATGATAAAATATAGATCACGTAGAGTAGGTAACTAAAGTGGTCCATGTGGTAGGGCAAGATGTAAACGTGGCAAACAAATGAGCAATAAGTCGACGTTCACTAATATCATAACTCACTCAGCATATAAAGTCAAAGAAATGTTAAATTGCAAAACCAAAGGATTAATATACTTATATGAATGTCAATTGTGAAGCATAATACGTGGGCAAACCGGATCAACTTTTAATATACGTGCTAATAATAAGCGAGCTGATATAGCTGCTAAAAGGCTAAACAATGATGGATCCATAAGACATATGATTCAAAATCAAGATCATGTAATGAATATCACACTAATTGCACAAATCACAAACGATATTACTCACAAAAACACAGAGAACTATTGGCAGATCTCAGCTTAAATACTGAGCACAAATTTAAACTATAGGCATGTTCATGGTATAAAGAGGAACCGAAAAACTAACCATCAATAATGGAGAAATATCTTGCTTGGTTACTTCCGTATCTTAAAAAATTCCAGAATGTTCTATCATTATTACAAATTCATGCAGTTTTTGTAGTGTGTTTGGTTTGAGTGTTTTATATTTGCAAATTATTGAAGAAGGCTCACGCCGAAAGCTTTACGAAATATTTTGTCATTTGTTAGTGAATTTGGCTCGGTTAGTTTATCTGTACATATATATAATGTTATTATTTTAAATATTGAAAACATTTATAGGTGGGATGTGGAAATAACAGAACAGAACATTACAACTGAATTACCATTATTATTTTTATTTTATATTTTCATAATATATATGTGCTCTTTGTTGTTGATTGAGGAAGCTCACTAGCGAAACGTATTAATAAATTATTTGCTTCAAGCAGGAATCCTTATTATATTAATAGTTTACCTCATATTGATCAATCAACTTATATATACTCATATATAATTTAATCGCAGAATGTAATAATTTAATCGCAGAATGAGAAAGTAAGCAGCGACATCAATTAAAATTCCTGCTGAATAAAATTAGGATGGTCCGGAAAGCACGTTGTTAGTTTAAAGAGGCTATATACCCATGCTACTACGTTAGCAAATTTTCGGAAATGCCTATTTAATATATCACAAGGCAGCCGAAACGACTAATGGTAGTTCACCTTACTGATAAGTGCTGCCGGCTACAATCAGCTCGTCTAAGAGTGATAAAGAAGTCTGCTCTGCATGTAATCGAACTCCAGTTTTTGGCAAAATCTACGATTATGAATCTGAAGCTTTTTAGCTCCCGGAGCACAGTTTTACACATTCTGCGATTAAATTATAAAAACGTATCCGATTAATTGATCCTGTGAGAAAGCAAGCAGCGACAGCAATTAAAATTCCTGCCGAATAAAATTAGGATGATCCGGAAAGCACGTTGTTAGTTTAAAGAGGCTATGCCCATGCTGCTACTTAGCAAATTCTCGGAGATGCCTTTTAAATATTTCACAAGGCAGCCGAAACGACTGATGGTAGTTCACCCTACTGATGAGTGCTGCCGGCTACCATCAGCTCGTCTAGGAGTGATAAGGAAGTCTGCTCTGCATGTAATCGAACTCCGGTTTTTGACAACATCTACGATTATATATAATAGTATATATATTGAGTGAATATATATTCACTCAATCTCGGTTTCTTACAGTCAAACATCCGAAAGTTTGATCCTCTAGTTGATAATGACGTTCTGCATTGCAAATTGTAGAATTTAAGAAGTAAAGCCACCTACAATTTCAGCTAAATGTCGAAATGCATTATAATTATATAATTATATATATAATTTTAACATGTCAGATGCTACAATGGTAAAAATGATTAAAAATTAGAATAGACAGCATCTGTATTATACATGCAATTATAAAAGTATAAAATAGACTCATATTTCTAGTACCATTTGAGTAGTCCCACATGTGTGCTGAATTTGTTAAGCTAGTATTTTGAATAAACATTTTGAAAATAGTATGTATACACATTTGAAACTAATATGTCCCTAAAATCGGTAAATAATGCTTAAAATGCAGTAAAAACAAATCAGCTGAATGCTCGATAACTTAAAACTTAATCGGATATCGACTCGTTACATGAAAACATAATGAAAATGATAAATACACATAAAGAGTAAATATGCATTAAACAGTGGAATTAGAATTTTATTTATTGATTATTTCCTTTATTGAGTATTAGCTTATTTAACATATTATTTGCTAATAATCTTTATATAAATGCTTCGGGTATGCAAATAATTAAAACAGTCCTCGTTTAATAAAAAGGATAGAGGCCAGCTGTTTTTGTAAATAATGTTAAGGTTAAAAGGCTTTTCTAGCAAATAATATCTACACAAGTGTATAGATTGTGACATATCATACATTTTCCAAACTTGTAGAAAGCTTCAAACCATGATAAAGAACATCATAAGGTGTTGCCCTTTACAAGGAAATCTTTATAATCTCAACAATAATAATTGTTATGCAACTACCAAATTGAGGAATGTGCCGAAAATATTTTAAAAAATCCGATTAAAAACGAAACTGGTAAAATCTAAAGCTATTTTAACTAATGTACTTCAAAAATGGTAATGCTGTGAATTAGAAATATCGGATGATTAGTTATGCTCAAGTTGATAACTAAAATAAACTTATATTGTTAGAGTGCATTGGTTATAGTGCAACTTTATGATGAATTCAAGCTTAGTTTAAACAATTTATAACTTCAGTGGCATTGGACAATATCATATAGAGTAGCACAAAAGTTATTTGGCGTACTAGTTCAGACTTATATGTAACTGGAATGATATTGAAAATCTTAAATATACAAATGCATATAGAAAGACATCACATTTAAAAAAGCGTTGGTGGAAATTTCCGCCTTATTTTTTTTGATTTTAAAAAGACCCTTAGGCATGAAGGAGTAGAACAATATAATCTGGATACAATCTTCAAAGAACAAGAGGAATTGTATCTATAATGGCTATAAATATTGCACAAATATGATTAAAACGTAAATGATTGATGGGTAGAATATTAAAAAATAAAACGATGAATATATCAAATTATTATATATCGGGAAGGGGGAATAAAGTGTTAGTAAAAGCTGTAATACATATTGTAGTTTATAATATTAATTTGAGTGAAAATTTTTAAATATGTGGTAGTATATTCTAAGAAAAACCTTTAAATACTGCGAATATTTGTTTACCGGGGAGGGGGGTAAAAGGGGTAAGTAGGGAATGTATTGTTGTTCATAATAAATTTAGCAACATTGATTCGACTAGGACAATGTTTAAATATGGAAAAATTTAAATGATTGATGGGTAAAACATAAATAAAAACTGATTATATCGAATTATTATATATCGGTGAAGGTTCAATATGGAGTTAGTACAAGCTGTAATACATAATGTAGTTCATAATATAAATTTAGGTGAAAAATTTTAAATGTGTAATATATCTTATTTAACCTAATCGCAAGAAGATATAATTGACGTCTTAATTAAAATTTTTGTTTATCTATATACACGTTATTTTTTTTTCTATTTATTTTATTTTGAAATCAAAAACGATTAAGGCGGAAATTTCCACTGAAGCGGAAATTTTCGGAAGCCCAGACTCATATGTAACTGCGATGATATTGGAAATCTTAAATATACAAATGCATATAGAATGACATCATATTTAAAAGGATATCAATGCATACTTGAGAAGAAATTTTTTTGTAATTAATTTAAAATATCAACAATTGACCAAATACTTTAAAGGTACTGTTTATCATGTCAGTATATTATATATTTAAAAAATCATAATCATATACGTGTAATATGGCGCAGCTCAACTTAAACACAAGTTTTTTTTATTCAAAATCAATGCTTTTATTATTTTTATTTTTCCTATTCAATTCTAGACTGTGGGAAATTTTCTATATAATATATAAACTTTCAAAATCATATCATCAATTTAACTGTTCTTTGTCTTTTATGAATATTTAAAGCTATTCATTGAACTGCATTGTTAATTTTAGTTAGTTAAATTTTAACTATTTTTATATTTCATGATAAATACAACGTTAAATATTTAACTAGATATATAATATATTTAATTATATTGACTAACATATGTATATATTAAGTTATACAAGTATCGACCTGTATATCAAATATTAGCTATATACTTATATATAAGAAAGTTATATTTAACATGAATCAATTTAAATAAATTTAACTTTATTACATATTTTTATGTCATAATAAAGATTGCATTGTGTTTTTATGTTATCTGGAGACATCCATGTGAACACAGCAGATCTTCCTAAAACCTTTAATTTTATTCTAATCTATAATCTTTATTCTGAAACATCGTTTGTTATTTATTAGTCTCACGGACATTGATTTTTATTTTCAATTTTTAATTTAATATAAATTATATAAAATTCTATATAATAATTATGTATTATTTATAATTATTTTATTTATTTATTATTTAATTATTTAAATCTTCATTTGTATCAAGCGTACTAAAATCAAAAGTATTTCTTTTTTGAAAATGTATTCCTTTTAGATGTCATCAGCAGGAACTTCTATTTTATCAGATTTTAGCCCCTATTCCTCGACCCAGCATAGCAACAGGGGCAAATACATGCTAATGACGTATTTCCTCTGATGAAATTTTATTATCAATTATCTTATTCTAATACAAAACATATTATTTATTATTCATAAAAATTTCCTTTTTAAGATTTTAAATTTACCTTTTATAATATTTTATTTACTGATATATCTTATTATCTTATGCTTGATTTTATTTTTATAGTAGCCTAGTTTAAAATATGCATCTATTAAATTATTTAAATGATTTTGAAGAAAGCCAATATCGTTACATATTATTGCGATTCTTAAAATTTTATTATGTAATGTATAATATTTTATATTATATGGTATACATGAATGCTCATGCAAAAATATGTTTCTTGTAAATTTAAATATGCAATCTTTACGATATAAGTTGATAATTGTTTTAATGGATGTTAATTTAATAAAGAATATTCAATGTGTTGGATTGAGAAAATAGTTTATCTATTAGTAATGCTATTTTACAGAAAATACAGCATTCGTGTGTTTATGGCCTAGATGTTCTTTAGGTCGAGACGGGTACTTAGTAAAGTACCCGTCTCGACCTAAAGTAACATTTCTATTTCGCAACTAAACTCTCCCTGTAATACAACATTATCTTCATATATTCAGCTTTGATTCCAGTATATTGGCATTCGTCATTATTTTAATCTTGAACATTGTTCACTGTTTTTTATTATTTATCGTTATTTATTATTTATCTTTATTTTTAATTTTTATATAGTGTAAAATACGTAGCCTCAGTTAGCTGATCTGATTTGTTTATACGACATTATTATTTTCTGCTTATTTTTAAGCAAGCTTAATAAATTTTATTTCTATATCTTATAATGGAGAATTATAAATCAACAAAATATTATTAAAAATAAATTTAAACAATTAAGTTGGAAATTTTTATGGATGGATAATAAACAATATGCTTTGTATTAGAATTCGGTACAGTAAATATTAAAATTTCATCAGAGGAATTACGCTATTAGCGCGTATTCGGCCCTGGTGCCATGTTGATTCGATAAATAGTGGCCAAAACCTGATAGCATAGCAATTCCTCCTTGATGACTTCTGATCTTTATTCTGATATATCGTCTGTTATTTATTAGTCAATTCATAAAGATTAATTTTTATTTTAAATTTTAACTTGATATAAATATAAATTGTATAAAATCTTATATAATTATTTATTATTTAACTTTAATATAGTATAGAATACGTAGACTAAGTTAGCTAACCTGATTTGATTCATTCGTTCGACCCAAGATAACGGTCTTTATCACTGCCATCTACTGAATTATGGTCAAAGACTCGTATTATAGGATATCAAAGCGATTGTTTTTACTGATCTGGCCGAATGTACAACATCTAATTAGTTATGATATTTAGTAGTCAATTCATAAAAATGACGTTTATTTTAAATTTCAATGTTTTATTTTAACTTGATTTAAATTATAGAAAATCTAAAAACAATTATTAATTTTATTATTTAATTATTAAATTTTGATTTAGCATTATTATGTTTTGTTTATTTTATAATTATATTAAATACGTAGACTCAGTTAGCTGATTTGATTTATTTCAAATTTCAATTTTAAATTTTAACTTGCTATAAATAAAAATTGTATATTTTTAATATACAATTTATAATAAATATATTATTAATATTATTAAATATTTATTAATAATAAATATATTATTTTTAATAATATATTTATTATTTATCCTTATTTTTATATATTGTACAATAATACGTAGACTCAGTAATCTGATTAATCAGTCTATATATACTTTATTATATATTTATATAAATATACTAATAAATATATTAATAAATATACTATATTAGTATACTTTTACATAATGACGACGATACCTGGTTTCTAAAATTCAGGTCAGTAATATCGAGCAAAATTACTTAACAATACAAAAATAAGTGATATATGTGTAATTGAAATTACACAAAGTCTTCTTCGTTGCCCATCATAATTTTTCACTCTTTAATATAATAGAAATATACAACTGTCTATACTGTAACTTCATGCAAAGTAAACTTTCTCATTCCGATATCGATAATGATAATAAAACAAGCTTAAATATTCTCGTTTCCTTTCCCTTGTGTTAGGTGATTTTTGTTTTGACTCGCAATCTGTCACATTATTGCATTTTACAGTATTTCCGAGTATCCACTGTAAAGTATTGTATAATTATCGTGGTTATTATAATAATACGCATGTAGTACGTGATAGGTCCACCAACCAATTACCATAATTATTGCAGCCGATACTTTTCCGTCGGTACCACTGTCTAACCGAAATTAAAATAATAAATGATGGGAAGCAGAACTTGCCAACCATTTTGGGACACCGCCAGTAAATCTCTGTGAATTTATTCAGTATTCAAACAATATACTTATTCCACAATTCTCAGAGGCTGGAAAGAGTGAAAGTATAGTTGTCGTAAGAAGTAATCACCAGTAATTCATACAAGCGGAAATGCATTTTAATAATTGTCTTTATATATCCTATATATAGACAGTATAAATTGTGTTTACTTCAAAAACCACAAGTTTTTCGTTCCGGTTTTGGTATTTCTGCAGCACAGCTTCTATTTTTTTCTGCTTCAACCTCGAGCAGTTTCGTGCTTGTAAAACAATAAATTGTGTACGAGGAGGTGGCCGAGAGTTGCGACTATATATTTTCCGCTTGACTATTATCATTTCATTAGGCTTTTAATAAAAACGGTTAACGAGATAGTAGATAAATGAGAACAACATAAATGTGGTCTGACGAGAAGAATCGGAAAAACGAAGACTTGTCACTAGGACAATTAGTGATGCCATCTGATGGCATCAATTTGCTCTCATCATCAGCCTCTTCTCTTTATTTCTAGCCCTCTTTTACTTTCTCGTCGCTGTTTATGCATGTGCTGAATTTGAGATAAAAATGAAAATGGAAACAGAAAACAGTAAAGAAAATAGATATAATATATATGAAGACTCATCATCATAAGTTCCCAACCCACCGCCACCACCACAAACTGTAATGCTGCTAACGGTAGTACCAGCAACCTATAATTGTTGATTAAAAACACAGACACCACCAGAACTTAAACTGGTTTTCTAATGCATTTAAGTTTTTTCCGCTATTTGTATGTTCTATTTTGCGGCGTATGCTGGTATTGATGTACCCGATACTTCTGCATGTAATAATGTTTAATTGCTTATAAATGCAGCGGATCCACCTTTGCAATCACAATCTACCACCACTAATATGCTAGAATCACAGCTTAAAATAATAAAAAAAGCTTTCGCTTCGATACTTTTTTTCTGATTTATAAAACAGTTATAGCGGCACATTATTCATCTATTATATCAGAACGTCAGTGATGCTGTTCAGCGTTTCGCTATTTCTTTCTTAAGTAGTACCAACAATAAGGTAACAACTGGCTTTTACTGGTATCATTCAATTGATTATTTAGTTTATCTTATATATGTTGTAAAAATATACATACTGATATATAATATATCAATATATATGTAAATATATATTGATATTCTAGTTATTATTTGTTAAGTTATTGATAAGTGCTCAAATTTATTGAATTATTAAATATTGAAAACTATTATTAAATTATTAAATATTGAATTGATATATGTTAAATCAATGTTAAATTATTGTATTTTATGACGAATTGTCATTTAAGATCCACCATCATGAAACCGTAATTTGACAAGTAAATAATTAGCAAGTTCTGATAAAACAAATTAGCTATAAACTATTTAAAATATATCTTTCTTAAATATTCATTGTTATAGCGTCTGTCATATTATGTATTATGACGCTAGTAAAGCATTTTGATTTATTAGGTAAGTATTCGATGCCGATATTAAAACCTTATTGTTTTCATATTGTTTTCAATCTTAATGTAATGTGAAGGCACTTTCTGTATGTATTTATCAAAGGTTAGAAAATGTGTACTATTGTAGCATATCTCTCTCTTGTTCTGCATTGAACATGTATAAATTTATAAATGCTAAGTGTCAGTTTGCCATTTTCGTGTGATATAGTCGTTTATTCAAAAAATGACAACTAACTTGCCTTTGAATCATGCTGTTAGGCTAATATTTATTTAAACTGATAACTCTAACGGCATAGTCAAGGATTTTCAAAATGTGCAACCAAATCGAGAATAAACTAATATAGCTTAATAGATAAAGTAGTGAAATGTACAATTCATATATCATATTTCAGTGATAAATGAGAAAAACCTATATCACTCGAAGATGGTCATGATATTTGACAGCTAAACTTTTCGAAATGAGCAAAGGCATTCCAGCAGTAAAAAATAATTTCATCGGGCACAATAAATTACAAAACATCGATATCATGTTTTGACGCACTTTATGATCTATTGTTTAAAAACATGCTTACTGAACGAATCAGGCGATATGCGCTATTGGATACCCAAGCATTTCGCTAAACTGGAAATATTCTCCAAGTAATATATTTTAGTGATTATTACGCAGTAAACGCTTGAAAATGAGCTGCCTTTGTGATAAAAAATATATATAAACGTCTAGCTGCTATTTTTAGAACAAATTAACAACGTCCCTTAAAAAATGGAAATCAATGTTTTTAGCATTACAAGTAAAGAAGCCAATATACGGTGACAAATTAATGTGACTATATAACAAGCTAACATAAGCGAATTAATATGATATTTATTTGAAGAAAGAAACGTTGCAGTAATTGCAGTAAATTTTTGCATTAAACAAATCTAATAATAAATCAATAATCTAAAAACAATACAAATCAGATAGGTTTAGGTTTTTAATATGCTGTTAATGTGTATTTTGTTTAACTAAACATACACTGCAAATAATTAAAAATAAATGTGTAATTCTAATTGTTTTTTACAGTTATAAAATAAAATATGAAATTCAATATATTTATATATTTACTTTGTATTTTAAAAAAGGAATTTATAATGTGATGAATGATAACTAGTAAATATTCAAATTTCAGCGTTTTAATCAAGTACAACTATCTTTTAGCTGTATTTTCTGAACTGGTAGAGGTTGGCCGTATTACTGGCTAGACGAGCAATCTATCGTATTTTCCATTGATTGCTGTTATCAACTGTTCCAGGTGTTTAAACTGATAATTCAGTCCACGTATTTTTAGTGGTTCATTGATTAAATATTTACCAAACTTGTACTGATCGTCCTCGATGTCTAACTGTTGACTGCAGTTCACTGTTAGACACTGTAGTCCAGTGTCGGATCATTCGCAATATTTGCCCACCTATTCACGTGGCATTTGATGGAACCGAACCACCTGAGTGTGCTCCGCTCCAATACATGTCGGGTATCAATGATCCGTATTTGGTTAAAAATATTATCATTGTTAATACGGTCCTTCAAGAAGATTCTGCAAAATAGACTTTACATCCTCAGATGCTAGGCTTCTTGCATACAACAAAATATTCCAATGTTTGTTTAAACTTAGTGTGCGTTTGCTAAAGTTATATTTATTGTTAATGTATCAATGTAGATTATCATATATGTAGATTAACACAGGCTAATGATACATTTATATCATGTAATTTGATTATCTGGCATAATTTCTTATTTTAATATTGAGTATGTTATGTTATAAATTTCATTATTGTATGTACTATATTTAATACTATATGGTATGCATGAATGTTCATGCAAAAATATGTTTCCTGTGAATTTAAACACATCATATTTACGATATAAGTTGATAATAGAATTAATTGATGTTAATTTAATGTTCATATCTAGATATATGCCTTTTTGATCATCAATATTGGTTTTGAAGATATTTAAGTTATCCATTTCCTCGGATTTAGGATATGTTAATTTATAGGAACAAAGGAAATCAAATATCAAATGAATAATTCAATATTTCAATGCCAACTGTCATCATTATCAGTAAAAATAAAATTGTTACAGTAATTGGAAACTGTAACATTTTTTTCTCATGATTATGGCAGTTGATATTGAAATATTGAATAATTCCTTTGATCTTTGATTTGTTTTTCATTTGTTCCTATAAATTAACAGATATTGATTTTATTAAGAATAAGCTACCTGGATAAATTTGTTCGCTTATTGAATAAAAATTGTTGGAGTTAAATACAATATATCATCAATATATCGAAACATATATGTCATATCTTTATATAATTTAGATTTAGTTTTTACACAGTTAAGAACAAATTCATATTCTATAAAGCTTAAAAACAAGTCAGCTATAATTGGGCTACTATTACCACTCATTGGAACGCCTTTTACTTGCCTAAATATAGATGTCTCTATCTTTAAATAATTTGATTTATTAAAATACTTAAGGATTCTAATAATTCAATTTTATCCATATATTTATATTTACTTGATTGCTTACTTTTTGTAGGCTCCGTAGCTCAATTGGTTAGATCATCGTACTTATAGAGGAATTATGGGCTGAAATCTGATAGCATAGCAGTTTCTCCTGATGACCTCTCTAATTCTTATTCTGATACAACGTCTGTTATTTATTAGTCAATTCATAAAATTTGACTTTTATTTTAAATTTCAATTTTTTTATTTTAACTTTTTACAAATTATAAAAAATCTTATAGCAATTATTTATTTTACTATTTAATTATTAAATTTTGATTTAGCATTATGATTATGTTTTGTTTATTTTATAATTATATTAAATACGTAGACTCAGTTAGCTGATTTGATATATTTCATGTCCTCATATATTTTAGATTTATTTTTTACACATTTATTAACAAATTCATATTCTATAAAGCTTAAAAATAAGTCAGCTATAAATGAGCTACTATTATCTCCCATTTGACTATTTAATATATATATATATATGTCTAGAAGTGACATGGTGACTGAAAGTCGTGAATCGAAGTCCAGTCTATCAAGCAACACCATTTAGTATAAATGCCGTATTTCGTAAGAAATCCTGGACCGTTGTCTACTCAGCACATTCGTGCATTACTATTATACCTGCCGTATCCATTTAGGATCCAACGAGTGCAGCGACAATTCAGCAACAACCTCTGCCTAGTGTTTAAGGATGGTCCGCACAGCAATTCGATCTGGTTAAGAGCGAAAGCCTCAGACAATTAAGCAAGGTGTCGGAAACGCCTTTATTCACAATGTCACACAGGCAACCGAAACGACCAGTGTGTACCTCATTCTACTGATGAGTGTTGCCGGGTACTCATCATTTCGATGCTGAAGTGGTCGTCTAGAAGTGACATGGTGACTGAAAGTCGTGAATCGAAGTCCAGTCTATCAAGCAACACCATTTAGTATATATATATATATATATATATATATATATATATATATATATATATATATATATATATATATATATGAATAATGTACAGTGCATGTATCAGACTGAATATGCATATCACATGCAAATTTTAACGCATTGAATTGTATATTATCACTACATAGTTTCTACCGTGAAATACTACATTTTTATTATTCATGTACTTTGCATATACAGTACATGCATTATATATGATGTTAAATAATTGGATTTAATAATGTTTTGCTATAACGTCTACTACAAACTAATCTAATTATCATAGAAGGAATGCTCATATCTAGATATATACATTTTTTATCATCAATATTAGTTTTATTAAGAATAAGGCTACCCAGATAAATTTGTTCGTTTATCGAATATAAATTAATAGAGTTAATACAAATATATAGAAACATTTTGAATCTTTATATAGTTTATATTTATATTTTAAACAAATTTGAACAAATATATGTATATCTATTTTTTAATATAAAATATAATTAATTTTTCTAACGCTTCCTTAATATCTACTAAATCTACATTTGTATAAAGCGTACTAAAAGCGTATTTATTTTTTGAAAATTTATTCCTTTTAGATGTCATCAGCAGGAACTTCTATTTTATCAGGTTTAGTCCTTATTCCTCAATACAAAACATTTTATTTACTATTCATAAAAATTTCCCTTTTAAGATTTTAAATTTACCTTTTATAATATTTTATTAACTGATATATCTTATTATTTTATGCTTGATTTTATTTTTATAGTAGCCTAGTTTAAAATATGCATCTATTAAATTATTTAAACGATTTTGAAGAAAACCAATATTATTATACATTCAACAACATACAAGCATTAGCTCAAATAGCTGGCTCACAATAAGTTCGTAAATAAATTAATTAGTTATTAAAATAAGGAAATGCAACACGAAACATTGATTGATCCATTCGTAGTCTTCTTTTAAAAGTATTAAGTGAACTGCATCCAACGGTGTCTGCATCAAGGTTGTTCCAAAGCTCAACAATTCTATCAAATTGCATCGCGCCCAATTTCTGTACTCTGTTTCTTCGAATAGTTAAAGAATGACCGCGAAGAACATTTGAACCACGTAGTTGAACCCTACTCCGAAGAGGGTGATGAGGACGTTGGAATAAATGCCAAACAAGGCACATATCCATGTACCGACGGGTCCATGTGACGGTCTCAAGTCCTAATGATCTCAGTCTGTCTTCATAAGGCAGCGACGCCAACGTTGGTGCTAGCTTTGTTGCCCTGCGAAGTACCCTCTCTGATTTCTTATGTTCATGCACAGTACGTAGGTATACAACCGGAGCTGCATATAAAAGTCTACTCAATACATGTGCCAAAATCAGAGGCCGAAGAGCAGTCGGATTAACGCGAACAAACGCGCGTCGAATCATACCTATCATTTTATTGGAGTTGGCACAAGCTTGATCAGTGTGCTTTTTAGTTGATAAATTAGAGGTAACCCATACTCCTAAATCTTTGTAACTATCGACACTTTCCACAATACAGCCCTTATATGTGTAACAAGCTGATGTTAGTTGCTTGCGAGCATTACCAATAATACGCATGTGTTTGCATTTCGAAACATTTATCACAAGCTTGTTTGACGCCGCCCACAACTCCACATTATCTATGTCAGTTTGCAAATTATCAACATCCTCACATGAATGAATGGGCCGCCATATTTTTAAGTCATCTGCATACAAACATGATCGAGAGCGAATGCACCCAGGCAAATCGTTAACATAAATGCTGAATAAAAGCGGACCCAAAACTGAACCTTGAGGTACTCCAATATGACATTCTCTAGACACAGACAATGACCAATCGACAAGTACTCGAAAGCAACGATCACGAAGAAATTCTCTAATCCAATCAACTATTATGTTTGGGAGTCCAGTATTGACAAGTTTCTGAAGAAGTAGACCATGATCTACTCTATCAAAAGCTTTAGAAAAGTCGAAGAATATAATGTCTGTATCGATATAGTGTGCCTTATTCGCTGTCCAATCAAGATGAGCATCAAGCAAATTTGAAACAGTTGAATAACCCTCCCGAAATCCGTGCTGATTAGGAACTAAAATTTTTCCTACACGAAAAAACTCAATCATGTAGCGATGCACAAACCTCTCCAACACTCTACAGCAAATGCAGGTAATGCTCACCGGCCTATAATTCTCGACGGAAGAGCGATCTCCCTTCTTGAAGTAGGGAAGAACAATTGACTGCTTCCACACATTAGGAAGAGATCTTTCTAAGATTGACTGGCGAAAAATTGCACAGAGAGGAACGCAAATTGAGCCTGCTAATCTGCGCAGATAAACAGAAGGTAGCAAGTCACAACCTCTTGAATTATTTGCTTTTAGACGGCGTAATTCGGAATAGACTTTAGCTGGCGTTATCAAATATCATTACATATTGTTGCAATTCTTAAAATTTCATTATTTAATGTATTATATTTTATATTATATGGTATGCATGAATGCTCATGCAAAAATATGTTTCTTGTAAATTTAAATATGTCATCTTTACGATATAAATTAATAGTAGTTTTAATGGATGTTAATTTAATGTTCATATCAAATATGAACATTAAAGAATATTCAATGTGTTGGATTGAGAAAATAGTTTATCTATTGGTAATGCTATTTCACAGAAAATACAGCATTCGTGTGTTTATGGCCTAGATGTTCTTTAGGTCTAGACGGATACTAGACAATTAAACATGAGAAATTGATGAGGGGCATTCTCTCATCAATTTCAGCTTCAATAAGCTGAGCTCTGTATTGGAAGACTTTATTGGAATTACAATGTTTCTTTGGGCAACGTCTTTGTGGAGTTTACGAAAAAAGGAGAAACGAAATAATGACATTAAATAAAGTATAGTATTTCAATCAAAATGCTAGTATCGCAAAAAATGCCATTTGCGCGAATCAATTTTTTGAAAGTTGTGGGTTGATAGATCTACCAATGTGACAGGAAGAGCGAATATTATAAATGTCTCCAGCATTATTTTAAAGAAATGTTAAGTGGCTCTTTGTCAACAAAAATTTACGAGCTTATAAATATCATCGTTAATGTGTATTATTTCATGTTTTAAATTGTATAAATGTACGATATATAACCATCGCCGATTTCGTGGGTAATCGAATTTGGGTATGGTCAATTAGTAAAAATCAAACTGGGAAATATTTTTAGTCAAGGTTTTTCACTAAATCATATATACTTCTAAACTAAACAGCTCATTCGCGAATAATTATTTCCCATCAGATAAAGATACCAGATGATTAACCTATTGTCGGAAAAATATCAATTAAATGTGGTTATGTGATACATTCGGCTTATGGTAATTACTTGAATGACCTCACATAGGTAAAAAGCCTCTGATTACTAGTTTAACATTTCAATACAATTTCAATTTTACGTTATTCGATAGAAGCAATAATGAACAGTTATAGCAACAGATGTACATACTATATAATGAATGCAATAGTATCCAGTGTAGTTACTTAAATCAGACATATAATGGTAGACGATGCAACGTGGCTCAGCAAAGAACCAGAAAAATTACATGTCAACGTAGCTGGACTCTAATCGAAAATGAGTGAATTTAATTGAATGACATAGAAACCATACTACTATTTTATATCATCAGGCAGATGTACTGACTCGTTTAGCTTTCTGGAAAAAGAAGCTGTAGCAGCTTTTTATTAAAATCTCAGTTTTGCCAGAGTTGCACAAATAACATGATTTTTGAGTGAAATGGATGCCAAGCAATTGATCTCGCTTTCGTTTATTTTCATATAGTACGTGACGTTGAGACAGTATGGCCGAGAGGGTTCTAAATATAACTTGTTTTTAAGTAAAATCATGTTTAACAGTTGTAAATAGCAAAGCAGGGCGTTTTGTATTTGGTAATATCTCAATAGTGAGAATGTTTTCTCGAAACTGAGGGAAATAAAATTAATCTCGAAATGTTATCCTTCGTAGTATTCTGTCTGGAAATGACGAAGTGCAAGTTTCCGAACTCCTCCGCGACTTATCACTTGGTGGAGAAGTATATAAACGTCAAATTCATTCGACTTATCGCCAGAAACGAATTTACGCCTCTATATACGCATCACCGTTAACCCATCTCTTGCTCAAAATGGCATTATTTTTTGCGACACTAAGCAAGAAATACGCGATTAGACAAGGACGCATAGTATCCTTTCCCATTTCCAAGACAAGTTTATCTTTGGAATGACTAAAGTCTAACATAATGTACCATCACCATTCTTCGATAAAATACCAGCTACGTAACATTATGCAATGATTTGGCATCATCATGCTCAAAAACATACCGACATAAGAAACATAATATCATCAAGATTATTTCGCCATCCACGTGTTTCTTAATTACGATATATTTTAAGATCAACTCATTCGTACGCCAACTTAATACCTAAAGGATATCATATGTACATTCGATGGAAACAAATGTACATCAATTTAGTGAAGCAGCTCTATCAAGAAACGCAAATACATAATGAGATTTGACAACTAAGAGAAGTGAACAGTTCCCGTTGAAACTTAACTCCACTCGAAACGGTTACGTATGCACTAATAATCCAATTGGTGCATGGGAGGCGCACTTCAAAGCGTTATATGGTCTGTTTGACAGTTTGAATAGTAATAACCATTTTGACTTAAGCTCTATTCTTGTTCCTAATACACTTCGGCGTTTTCTAGCGACTGATCTTAGCAACTCCCTAAACCAACCATTTTATGTCAATGAACTCCGAAATGCTCTAGCATATCTCAATAATCACAAAGCCACCGGTACTAACAGTATTGCGAATGAACATATTATAGATATATTTGATATACTAGGTAAATATTGGACTAACCTGTTTAACAAAGTTTTTATTGGATACTTGCTTCAGAAGTCCTGACAAGAATCAATAGTTAAAGAACTAAATAAAAATTCTGTCGACTCTTCACATCCAAATGCATATCGCGGCATTTCAACACTTATATTTCATTACAATATGTAATGATATTGGCTTTCTTCAAAATCATTTAAATAATTTAATAGATACATATTTTAAACTAGGTTACTATAAAAATAACATCAAGCAGAAAATAGTAAAATATATAAATCAACACAATAATATAAAGAATAAATTTTAACTCTTAAGTGGCAAATTTTTATGGATGGATAATAAATAATATACTTTGCATTAGAATAAGATACTAGATATTTATTTCAGATGAAATACATCAGTAGCATGTATTTGGCTCCGCTGCTATGTTGGGTAGAGGAGTTAGGGACCGAAACCTGATAGCATAGCAGTTCCTCCTGATGACCTCTAATTCTTATTCTGATACAACGTCTGTTATTTATTAGTCAATTCATAAAAATGACGTTTATTTTAAAATTTCAATTTTTTATTTTAACTTGATTTAAATTATAGAAAATCTAAAACAATTATTAATTTTATTATTTAATTATTAAATTTTGATTTAGCATTATTATGTTTTGTTTATTTTATAATTATATTAAATACGTAGACTCAGTTAGCTGATTTGATTTATCATTCTTTCAAATTATCATCCTGGCTTTCACGTCGCCTTTTTACTTATTCTAAGCAACTCCTGCCTCCCCCGAACGACATGGATTTCGAAATAGAAATTTCATCAGCGCGACGCTAACTGAATCTCGACATGCTATTTCACAACGATATCGTGCAGTTGTCGCGCATACGTAGTTTACGTCGACTTTATGAAAGCTTTCGATTATATCAACTGTTAACTTTTCATTGACGGGCTTAATTTTTTAATATCACATACGAGGGGCCTTCCTCGGCACATTACATCATATGTTGTTACCGAATGAAGTGTACATTTTTGATAGCGTTTCTTTCTCCGCTCCAATCACTCAACACAAAGAAATCTTGCAAGGTGACCCACTAAGTCCGCTCCTTTGCTCACTCTTTGTTGAAGATTTACCAGCTTACTTGAAAGCGACACCATCTCACTCCAAAATCATTATTTTTGCCGACGACTTGCTTATAAAATCCTACTCTATTCAAATCTTACAATCCCCAATTAACCTACTCAACCTATTATGCATTGAAAACGATCTTACTGTTAACATTATGAAGACCAAAGCCATCAAATTCCGCCGTGGAGGGCTCTTTGCTCATACCGATAAACTTTCGATGGACTGTCGACCCAACGAATTCTTCAACTGCTATAAATATCTAAGTGACCATCTAACTTCCACATGGTCATTTCGTCTCGACTTTGAACAAAAATCATGTAAATTATTATCGGACACATACGCATATCGAAAACTTTTAAGTTTATCCTTACATGGTGCCCTTCGCTTCTTTAAGGTTATGCTAGAGCCTTTGTAACTCACGTACTACCTGTAATATGGTCCGACCTTTCAAGTATTAAATTTAAGTAATTAAATGCATGTAAATTGCGCTTTATCAAAAAAGTACTTGGCCTATCACCCAAAATCCATTCCACCCCTATCGCAGCAATCACATTGATTAAACCCTATCAGTAGATTATCAACAAAATTTTCGTCTCCCTGAAACATACACAATCAAACAACACTGAACCATTTACTTATAAGCTCAATTCAATCTACCCTGAAATATCCTCGGCCTCAAATACCTTAAAATCAATACGGGAAAAACATTACGCAAAGAAAAGACCACTTATTGTCCGCGCCCATATACACGGAAATCACGATTAGCTTTGAATAATCCGTATCCCATGCCACGATCGTTCGAATTATTACCGCTGCAAATTTCGTCACATTCCATGTCCACCCATTTCTCATGTTTCATTGTCTGTCCTTTCCAAATTGTCACTCAAGCAAATCGATTCGCTAACTAATGACCTTACCGACACCCTTTATCCAAACCAACTAATCTTAATGTAATTGTTAAACCAGGCATTCGAGCAAGTGACCGACAATTCAAATCATAGCAAATGACTGTTGATTTCATGAATGCTTTCGTTTTGTATTTTATTATTATATTTACATTTTTTGTTTACTGCCTAATGCCTAAAGTCTACAATTGCATAATAAATATTCTCAGAATAATGTTATTGGACGAGTTTCTTGTTATCAGAAAATAAATTCACATCGCGACCTATCAATATGTATCAATTATTACAGCATTATTGCATCAGGCTCAAATATATGGTTGCATACCCTCTCACAAGGGAGCATGATCATTGAATGCAAATGCTACGATATCAAACAAATATCTGCTCTAGCCAATTGTGGTGACCAAGTAGAAACTGTATTTGGCTAAAAATCAGTGAATATTTGTGGTAAAAGTCGTAGTCGTCATCCGTGGTATAAACTAGGATGACGTTGTTAATAATATAAAATGTCATCCATATTTCAGTTATGGATAGTAAATATGCTGCTATTAATTACGGTTTCGAGATTGGTGAGATAGTTTAGTATAACTTTAGTTTATATAAAGTTATTTAACTCACGATAGTTTTTCATACATGTATTAAGTTCGTTGTAATTAAAATTTGAATAAAAGAGAAATTATTTCTTTACTATCTGACGGAATTGTGGAAAAGCAAATTATATTGGAAGACATAATATCTGCAACATGCTTTTGGACTAAGAAAAAACTTGAATTTATAGCTTGTTGTGGATTAGAATCGCATGATGACAATTATGACGACAACAGAAGAAACACCGAAAAGCAATCGAGGATCAATCCAGACGTTTGGCCAGAATAAAAAAACCTCAATATTTGGATGATTATGTAACTTGAGATCAAAGTGGAATATTGTGGTATTTTTTATCTAATTTAAGCCCATTCAACTATTCACATTGCTATTTGTAATATCCTATAGTTTAATCCCCCTTTTCACACAAGTATCCGGGACACATCACTGCAAAAATCAGATTATACTATTATAAAATACTAAGCAAGATGGACTTATGGATGCTGGCTTTTTCTAAATCGCCATCGCTCACTCCCTTCGAAATTACTAATATTATTACCAATATGATAGCAATATTATCTACTGATAGCAATGCTATTTTAAGTTTATATTGAGTGCGTTTGCGCAAATAAGCGTTAGTCCCCCGTATCCGTTGACTAATAGTTTAAGAAACTTAATGGAGTAAACTACTCAACCATGAATGACAACGGAAAGTTTTTGCTTATCCCTAATCCTATTTACCGTAGCTTACATGTGGCTTACTTTACTATCATATAGAGTTTGATTTCCGGAACCAGACTAAGTTTCGAGGATGGAACGCGCATTCTTGCAAATATCTGGTATAACATTTGTTCTCTAATTTGGTTCCGGTAAACCAAGTTCTTAAGTAAACAGGCATTAACAAGTTTATTGGCATGATCTTTTTCAAAATGAATATATAATCTTTATTATCAATATATCTAAATAACCAAACGTCGTATACCAATATAATTGGCATTAAAATATGTTTTTATTATATTAAGATTCCGGTGAATGATAAACAATTTTTAATTATAGTTTTTTTCAAAGAAGAAAACAGGTAAATTGTATACACCCAAACATGTACATCACCTGTGTATACATTTAATATTTTAAGCATGTGTCTACTATACAAGGTAAGCGTTTGTTGTATTTTGTTGCTATTATACTAATTGAGAAAGTATCGCTTATGCAATGCTGGTGAAACAGTTGGCGTTTGCATGCCAATCATAGTCTAATAATTCACTCGATGAAATAAAAAGTTACTAAATGCATTATTTTCCATTCCAAATGTATGTATAAATATTTCTACTGATAATAATTTAATTAGATGAACCAGATTTCTGATTTGTTCGATTATGCTATTTTATCAAGTTTAAGGTTTTCTAACATAAATGACAGTAAAGTCAATTGGTCCTTTTTAGCAACATCCAAGTAAACCCTTTAACTACATGCATTGTATGTAATATTACGGTAATATTACTTCATCAAGTAAACCCTTTAACTACATGCATTATATGTAGTATTACGTTAATAACAGTAAGATCGAGTTAACTATTTTAATTACATCCACTGCAAGTCGATATCACGATACCGAAAATAGATTTTACCGAAGGATTGTAATGTGCACCGCGAAATGTAAAATTTTTAATTCAAAGTACTTCAAAGCATACCAATTGTATCTCACAGTTTCTTAAGATATATTATGACGAGATTGAGTAATTCTCTTAAGCTTAATTTTAGCTTTGAACAAAACGGATAAGATAAAACTTTACCATATTTGATACTGAATAAAAACTCGAGTTTAAAACTGAGTTTACAGATATCCAATATATATAATATGTTATTTGGATGTAAAAGGATAATTTTCTAATTGAAAAATGTCGATTTAAATTATAATCAGATCAGCTAAATGAGACTTCTTTTTTGCCGTTAATCCCATATAAAAGCGGAGTCGGTTCTTAATATATGCTTAATCCATTTCGCAACGTTGTGAGCCTGATCCGGGTAAATCGAACAGATTGTAAATCCTTGTGTAGTGTGTCCGATCCATTAAAGACAGGATTCTCGCATTTTTTCTATGATTGGCGCAACACCGTTTTGCTGTCGGATCTCGTCGTTGCGCACATGGTCAAGGTGAGTTACACCACTCATCAATCTCAACATCTTAGTCTCCATGACTAAGTTACGATTTTCGGATCTCTTCGTAATTGGCCAGCACTCGGCACCATATAAGGCCACAGGACGGATCATTTTTTGATATATTTTTGATTTAATACGATCTTTTATACGTCGGTGGCACACCAGTATTCGCACGCCACTTGGTTCATGCATCATTGATTCGCATTTATTTCAGCTCTAAGGGAACCATCAGCCGAGAGTATCGATCCGAGATATGTAACGTTTTCGGTTTGAATCAGGTTTGATCATCAAACCAGATTGATCTTATTGTTAAGATCAGCTAACTGAGTCTACGTAATATATATTATTTATAAATAAAAAGTGATGTTAAATAAAATTCAAAAAATTAAATAAATAATTATTAATAATTATTAACTGTTAAATTGAATGATTTTTTTAATAAATAAGGTTATTAGTTTAAATTTACCAGTGTCTCTGTCCGTCGTCCCAAGCATAGAAACTGCGTTATCCGTTTGCACGGCTAGGCTGATCCTCTGGAGTAAAAACGTCTTTGCGCGAGGCTCGTCGCAGTGACGGCGGAGACGCTTACCGAAGCTCGTCAAAGAAAACGGTAGCCCCTCTACCCAAGGCGCCAAGAGTTTCAATACCTATCGGTATGAAATCCATGCCACTGAATGTAATGATCTCGTACTTTTTCTTCTTTCTTTCCTCAGCTTCTGTGGCTACGGCACCTGATCCTGACAACGCCGTAGATAAATGACTTAAAGACATTGGATTTACAGATGTCACGTCCAGGCATGCAAAGCGCCCACCTTTCCACTGGGTCACCGTGCCGCCATCCGGTCGTTTTCCGTCGGAGCGAGTTAAACCTGGAGGTTCAAGGCGGCTCTGTACGTGAGCTTTTCTTAGCGCATCTTGAACTATGCTGTTCAGCATTGAATTACGGGCAAAACGGCCAGCGGAACGTGAACAACTCAAGCCATGCGTTCCTAGTCTGTCAACGACTGCACCGCAACGGCACGTGTGGGGTTGGCATATTTGCGCTCCTAATCGTAAGGCGATTGCCACTCTTAAGGTTTCGTCTGTGAGCAAAGTTCTAGTCGTGAACATTAGAACTGCCTGTATGAATGCTCTAGCAGCGGGTGCCTAACGCTGATTAGGCGGGCTGTAGTAATTGCATTGGTAGAACTTGCCACGAGCTCGAGCGCACTCACCTCGGATAGAGGGATGCTACATTTTTTGGGTTCCCAAAGTAGGCAAATGCTCGGCGTCTGTGGTGTTAATTGAATAGAACCAATCATTTGGTTGTTCTCACCGGAAGCCAGAGCTGTATTTTACTAATTAAGTGCCAATGTTTAAGGTTGTCGTGAAAATCTTTCGTTCCAAACAGCAATGAGTCTTGAAGTTTTGTAGGGAGAAGATCAAGGACGACCGATAGCGATGTCAGGTAAGACGATAAGTAAGCTGGTGTGGCAGTGAGTGTTACGCTTAAAATGCCTAAATCCATGTGAGTTATCGTCAAGGTGGCTTGTTACCAGCTAGATGATGATAATTTCACGTTAAGTACTTTCTCAAGTTGATCCCTCAGAGCAGATCATAATTCTGGAGAACACTACTTTGGTAGCATGACGTGGATCTGAGTGTGTACAGCAGTTTTGAGGCGCTGAGAAAATTCTGGAGCAGGAGAAATGCAAGGTGTGTGTTGAGTCCAGCCAAGCGGCTACCCATCAATTTCAGTTGCGATATATTGCACATGTAGTACCTTATCAGCGGCTTCTGAGCTGGCTAGGGCGGCTCCCCAGTAGAGTGGCATCAGCCGGCTCAACGTGCTTTATACCTGGGAGAATTGTGCGAATCCTTGAAAGCGCGGTTGGTGAGTGTGATACGAAATCGCATTTCGTTTCGTTTAGATATAGCCCGAATTCAGGGCCAAATTGGGTTAGTAGTTCGATTTCGTGGCATATGTCTTCCGTGCGGCCTCCTATAACGCCGTCGTCGAGATACCACACATTAAACTGAATGCGAGTATTTTGAGCAGTGGATAGATGACTAGGCAGAATAATAGCGAGCCGAGAGGATCGCCTTGTTGAACTTCTTCTCGTGATTCGATCGTGTGATCGCCGTATTGCAGGAGACTTACGCCGAAGTAGCATCAATGTACGAAGCGAGATAACGCGGGAAAGTGCTTTGTCGTTTCTGTCAGCACAGTTGTATGACTAGCATTGTTGAAGGCATTAGTAAAATCTATATTTAACAAGCTTTCCCCGCACGTCATTCCCTCATAGAGGAACAAGCGTGTAGCGTGCACTGCCGCTTCACAACCTGATTTTACTCCTACACCGATCTGATAGGGCTTCAGAAATGTGGAAGCTTCATTGCGAATAAGTCTTTACCATTAACCGACGGAGTGTATTGCCAATTGCGATGGGACGAAGCCCTCCATCTTTCTTGTTGAAACTCAGTAGAGTGGCACCAAAGAAATACGACTGAACTATTTTTGGTACATTTCTTTTGAGGACGATATTGATGAAATTTGTCAACTGTTTGACCAGTCCTGTGTTTCTCCAAGTGTCTCTTATGCCGACTATGTCTTCGAGGTGACGTGGGTGAAGTCCGTCAAAACCTCCCGCCGTTCCCTTAGGAAATGAGCGCATCGCCGCAATAACGTCATCTGGACTTGCTATGATCGCCTCTGGGAAATCTGTTGAGTATATACCGGATTGAATGTGAGTGTTCCTCGGTGGATGTTAAAGGCACATCATCTGAGCATTTTCGTGGGATAAAAGGGCGAGCTTTTCGTCACTTGAAGCAATTCTAATAGTCCATATGATGTCCCCGTCTTCGACCTTCCTTGTTATCATCTTCGCTACCTCCTCGATGGATATTGACCATGTTCCCACGATACTCGAGACATTGTTATTCCTAGTGTTCTGTTTATGTTACTCGTTTCCCGGTGATGGTTTGATGACAGAGAACGACTGTGTATCTTGCTTGATATTTGCAGTCAGGCTCGTACCGTCGTCTTCCCTTGATCCTATGCTGCTAACAATAAAGCAAGCCTTTGCAAAGTAAAAGATGGCTACCCAGTTTGATTCAGCTGTGAGGTCGGTATTCACATGCACAAGAGCCGTTTCGAGTGTCTGCGCACTGAAGCTCGAGAACCCTACGGGATACGTAGGATCACAGAGCAGTGGCGCTCCAAAACGGGCGTAAAACGATCGGTGAATGACAACTGGATTGAACCAATTGAGTCGATGTCGGCCTGGTTAATGTCGTTGTTCACGTAAGCCGTTGATGTATCATGTTCACCGCAAATTAAATGTGGTGGTCAGCTGGATCCGGCACAGCTACGGTGTTTGCCGTGTTTAAACAGCAGTCCTGAACCCGTAAGACGAAACCGTAAATGACATACTGTGCATGTGCCTGTTGCCAGTTTATTGTAAAATAAATCCAGTGATTGTGATTTAGACCTTGTTGGTCTGATCCAAAAGCAGGACGGTTTGAAAAGCAGCACGATTTTATGTTAGTTATTGTTTTAATTTGATAATATCAAGAAAATTGTTTTAACCTGTGCTAGAATATCTCAAAACGAGAATGATACCAATCCGCGTGAATTTTGTCAGCCATTTTAGCCAGACGCGGAAGAACAACGAAAAACATTGCTAGATGCCGTTTCGTCATCACTATGACTCTCCAGTGTCAATTTCCTCCCACTGCTGGTTGCAAAGGAGGACTAGCAGACGGCTCTATCAAAGAATCATGTGAATGATGCACTAGAAAACCTCTAAGACATCATCATTGAGTGCTGAACCAGCACTACCGCTTTCCCAAATAAGATCATTAGCGCAAAGGTACTGGCAAACGCCAGCGAAAGGTATCTTTGTATCGGCTAACTTGATTTATAAATATCTAAAAACGAGAGTGATACCAATCCGCGTAAATTTTGTTAGTCATTTTAACCAGACGAGGAAGAACAACGAAAAACACTGCTAGATGCCGTTTCGTCATCACTATGACTCTTCAGTGCCAGTTCCCTCCCACTGCTGTGCTGGATGCAGAGGAGGACTAACAAACGGCTCTATCAAAGAATCATGTGAATGATGCACTAGAAAACCTTAAAGACATAATCATTGAGTGCTGAAGCAGCACTACCGCTTCACCAAATAGGATCATTAGCGCAAAGGTACTGGCAAATGCCAGCGAAACGTATCTTGTGTATCGGCTAACTTATTTTATGAATATCTCAAAACGAGGGTGATACCAATCTGCGTGAATTTCATTTTAGCCAGACGCGGAAGAAAACAAAAAATACTGATACATGCCGTTTCGTCATCACTATGACTCTTCAGTGCCTGTTCCCTCCCACTGCTGGATGCAGAGGAGGACTAGCAGACGGCTCTTTAAATGTCAAATTAGATGTTGTATAATTTATATTAAGTAAAAAAATTAAAATTTAAAACTAAAATCAATTTTTATGAATTGACTAATAAAGAATATGCGATGTATCCGAATAAGAACTAGAGGTCATCAGGAGGAACTGCTATGCTATCAGGTCATAGTCCCTATTCTTCAACCCAATATAGCAGTGGGGCAAAATAAATGCTAAATACCTATTTTCTCTGATGAAGTTTGATTGTTTAGTGTATCTTATTCTAATACAAAACATGGTTTATCATCCATCCGTAAAACGTTTTCGCTTAAGAGTTTAAATTAATTTTTAATAGTTTGTAGATTTTTATATTGTACGATCGTCTGTTTGATTTTATTTTAAACCATTAAATAAATATAAATATATGGATAAAATTGAATTAATAGATTCCTCTAATATTTTGATAAATTAAAATTATTAAAAAGTAGGGACATCTATATTTAGACAAGTAAAAGGTGTTCCAACGGGAGGTAATAGTAGCCCAATTATAGCTTACTTATTTTTAAGCTTTATAGAATATGAATTTGCTCATAATTGTGTAAAAAATAAATCTAAATTATATTAATCAGATCATATAACTAAGTCTACGTATGCTATACTTTATTTAATTAAAAATAAAGGTAAATAATAAATAATTATATACAATTTTATACAATTTTATACAGAAAGTAATTAAATATATAAATCAACATAATATCATTAAAAATAAATTTAAACTCTTAAGAGAAAATTATTTATGTACGGATAGTAAATAATATCCTCTGTGCTAGAATAATATATTACACTAGATAAACAAATTACATAAGAGGAAATACATCATTAGTGTGGATTTAACCCTGCTGTTGTGTTAGGTCGAGTAATGAATTGATCGAAACGTTATAGCATATCAGTTACTCCTGATGACCTCTTAGTTCATGAAAATACTTGGTTATAAAAAATCTTGAGTTTTAAGAAATCTGAGTTATTTAAATTTTACTATCTAAATTTATATATAATATATAGAATATGTAGACTCGTTTGACTGATCTGATTAGTGCTATAATGCTAATTATTGATTGTTATATTTATTAGTGAATTATATACTTAATGATTATTATGTCTCGTTAATATGTAAGTTAAAAGATTTGCTACATAAACATTTATTTATTTTTGTAATATTTAAAAGACCGCGTTATTACCCTATTTTCAAATGCGAATTAATTTACAATTTAACTAAAAATAGAGAAAAAAGTCTATTGGATTAGGCAATAAGCAAAATGTATTTTGGAGTAGACATTTCAATATTAGCTCATCAAATATTCAACTGAATTCCAGGCGCATTTTGTTTTTTCAATGGTAGCGGCTTTGCTTAGTTTTAACAATATTTGTTAACTTGATGAAAAAAGGCTAAGAAATATTTTTATTATTTAGATATCATTTAATACGGTTCACTTTAATACGTTTGGATGTCTTCTATGTGATGGCAACTACACTATTTAGGCAATTTAATGTATTGCAGCATATAAGGTTTTAATGTACTATTTGTCGAGTTAAATTATTGCTCATTCAGAGATATTGTTTTCTCTTCACAGCCGTGTATTAAATATTAGCTACTCTACTGTCATCATAACATCGAAATAATTAAATCATAAAAAATTTAGCAGGTTATCATTTATATCGCAGTTTATGGCATTGGACAGGGTCATTGTGCACTCGTCAAACTGTTATAATCATATATCGACGAAAAATGTATTATAACATGTGGATGTTCAGGATTATTTTCTTAATTATGTGATTACATCAATTATCTGCACAGATTTGAATGAATAATGCATCTATCTCATACAGGTATATTAACGATAATTCATTTTGTATTTTTATGATATTTATTATTAAAAAGACTATCAAACAAATTTTAAATATATTAACTTTAAGTCTCTGCCAACTAATTGCTTTTGGAATTTATAAAATGAGCTCATCCATAACATGGATGAGCTTTTATAAAGCTCATCTTTTATTATACTTTTATTTAATTGACAGGATTTTAGTTGTCACGCTGATCATAACTTTTCCAATAGTAAATTTTATCCTATGAGTAAATCTTAATCCAATGACCCAATTACATCGCATTTTAACTGCAATTTTAAATTAAAATTTTTCTTTTTGAAAGTAAGTGACAAAAGTCTGTTTAAAATAACGCTCAATTTATATTGTGTCTTGATATAAGACGCTTGTATTGTTCTTTCTCTGTGCTTTGATCGATAATTTTCAAATGTTCTCGATTATAATTTTTCAAGTTCCTATATCGGTCCGCCTTTATATGTAGTTTTTTAAAACTCAATTTTTCATGATTTTGTGTTTTGAATAAAAAGAGTCAGATACGTTTCTACGGATAAACTAATCACTAAGCTTGTATCGTGACTAACCAAACTACTGATTGCGTATCGATTCGGATTACCAGGTTCAGTTAACCTGATCGGTGACAGTACATTAGTGTGTTTGTTGAAGAAAGCTAAACGTCTCGAATATTTGCAGACAACAATGCGTACGAAAAATTTATTACTGTGTCGTATATTTGCTTATTTTCGATAAAGATGTCGTCGCTTTCAACATTCTTCTTAGTTTTTTCGTTCAAATATTAAAAATATATACTTAAAATGTTCATCCTCGTCATTTTTGTTATCTAACTATATTAAAATGGTGAGTTGCCTCCTAATGGCTAATGTTAGTAAATTATGTATCAACTGGTATTGTTGATATTATACTTACAATTTGTATATCATACGTCCTATGTAAAATTCATATCGAATGACTCTTTCACATATAAAATAACTCTATTTTACAGATCCAGTAACATATATTAAACATTGTCTATTATTTTTATGGTGTATGATATATGTCGTTTATATCATGCATATTTGCTTTCAAGCCCAATGTAACTAATTGACTACATTCTGTCGTTTATATGTCGTCCATTTGTAATTTATATTTAAACATGGAAACTGCCATAATTCTGTCGTTACGTTAGCGAAATAACTTAGTTCGTAATGTTAGCTATCCTTAATAGTAAGGATTCCTTTACCACGAGAAAAAAAGCATGCACCTAATATGAAAATATACAGGATAAGAAACAAAACGTCCGGACACAATCATAACCTCAATCAAAAACCAAAATCTTTATTAAAACTAACCCGGGGATCAGCGTCCTCCATAATACACCAACGCGCTGCCCTCCGGCTGAACCACTCATGGTCGCACACACCTGAGGGTCAAGTCAAGGCGGACAATGAAAGGTAATCTCGAGATAAGCATGAGAAACCTTAGTCTTTGCTCCTAGTGACGTCCTTTAGAAAATAATACTATATCCTTAATAGTAAAATATTTTTATTTAACGTGGCAAATGTGTGCCAGCTGCACGCTTACATGTCACTAACAAAAATGAAAAGTCAAGCAGATAAATTGTTTAAGTAAGATCGGAATAGGCTTTCAAAATACGGCTGGGAGGTTGATTGGCGTATATGAATGGATAGGTGATTCCACGAGAGAGGAGCATCCACAAGGAAGGAATGGAAACCAAAGGAGGTAGAATAGTTAGGGACATGTAAAAAAAGGAAATTACATGACCGCAAGGAACAGTAAACAACGAGAATTATCAAGAAAAGGAAGGTTGATAATGGAAGAGGGATTAGAGGTTATGAGGCGGAATCTATGAGAAAAAGACTAATTTGAACACGACAGTAAATGATAGGCAAATCGAGAGAAACAAGACGGTAGGATGGATGATCAAAATGACGAATACAGAGAGGAGTTCGGAAGGCTGGGTTGATGATGCGTTGTAGGGGAATAAGAGTGGATTTAGCTGAGTTGGAAAAATATACTAAGAGAGTAATAAGTCTTGAGAAAATGAGAGAAGATATGGAAGTCATACAAGAAGGGAAATCGATCAATTTACGAATTTGACGGAGGTTGCGGAGATTAAGGTAGATGAGCATACTTTATCTCTAACGAAATGTTGAATTGAAAGTCTGTTGTCGAAATGGAAGCATAAATACTAGATTATCTACGATAAGAAGAATTGTAGAATTTAATGATACGGAAGGAGAATCTAAACCGAGGCGTCGAGGTAGGATCCACATAATTTTGGGTTTACCAGGGTTCAGAGAAAGGCGAAAGGAAAAAAGGTGATTGAAAATTGAGATAAAACAGTTGGAAGCAGAAACACTAAGATCGTGAATACGATAAGCAGATGCATGAGCATAGATGAAAATGTCATCAACATATTGCATAAAATGGAAGTTAAATGTATGTGAAATCGAAGGCAAATCACCGAGAAGAGAGAAAAACAAAGGATCTAATACGGAGCCTTGTGGAACACATGACGGTATGGAAGATCCGTATCTTCCATGATCAAGATTCTTATCGTGATTACTCGACTAATCAAGATCCTTATTGACTAATCAAGATTATTACATCGACTAATCCTTACATCGACTAATATTTACATCGACTAATCTTTATATAGACTAATCTTTACATCGACTAATCCTTACGTTAACTAATATTTACATCGAATAATTAAGATCCTTATCTTGATTAGTCGATGTAAAACACTTTTAAAGTGATTTGTTAGCTCTTTCTTAAATATTTGCCAATCGTTAACTTGATCACAGTTTAATCCACGTAATCCCATACTATGAAGATACTCGTTCTAAACTGTTAACATATTCACAATTTCGATGCCCTCAGTTCTCTCATTTTTATTGTCGTGTGACTGTGTAAGTACTCATTACCAAAATATTGCAACATACCCTGCCTGAAATTACCGTAACTTAGTAGTGTTAACAGTTATAATGAAGGATATTATGAAAATGTTTTTCATACTGATCAGGCAGGTCTCATTGAAACAGCCTTCACTTCTCGTTAAGAGTTTCTTTTCTTAGAATAAGAGTGTTCCACTGAATTTCGGTCGTATATGCCTTTAATACATCAGGTGGACTTATCCAACTAAGCCACATTCTATGCGATGATCGCTTGTCGCTACGAACCTGTATCATAATTAAATATTGATTGATCGTAGATTAGTATACAAGTAATTTATAAGCATGAGTTATAACCTGATTCACTTACACTTAAGTTTTGCAAGGATGCTGCTAGGCTGTCAATATTACCATCAAATTACTATACTAATGCAGGAAGTACAGGTACAAAAACGATAACATTGTTGTTTATTGAGCAAGATACTAGCTCTTGATAAAAGGTGAATGCTTCCAAATAGGACTGAAATATATTCATATATGTGTGTGTGGAAAATGCATTTTCGTTAAAGCTGATTATAACGGGTATTCTAATCATATTCTTGTTACAGTTTCTATTTCTGCACACCAGGGAATTTTGAAACATCCTGGTTTGTTGATATTGGATGACAACTATCCAAAAATATGGATTTCAGTAAGCACATGCCATATTGCTTTTTGATTTGAATAAATTTACATCTGTGTAATATGAAATTTTTAATACGGTTGGTGGTATTTATCATTCATACCGGGGAAATTTTTCTGTGTGGGTAATAAATGCCAACCATATCTCACATATTCAAACTACATTTACGATCACAATTCCATTTGTCACGCTTATCTGCGTAAATTATTTAAATTTTCGTTTAAAACTTGACAGCATATTTTAAGTCTAGCATTCTTCCTAATAATGACGTTTTTGTGTAATTCCAATGTCGATTTTTTACTGATGAATTAAAAATTCAGCGATTATACCACGAAAGAGTCAATTCAGTTAAGTCAGTTTGATTATTTGAAAATAGATTTTAATTTGGCCAGTCGTGGACATTTAGGTCAGAGTACTTTGTGGATTGATATTTTGCAATGTGTTGCTTGCAGATACAATATTGCTATTAGCGAATATTTTAATTTTATATACTTTGCTTTTCAATGATATGTTATATGTAAATATATTATTATCGTTTCTTCATAGCAGTTCTTCCTGATGACCTCTGATCTTAATTCTAATACACGGTGTATCATCTATTAATCGCTTCATAGAATTCAGAGTTAAAGATTCTTAACTTAAAAAATCTGAATTTTAGAGGAATAGAGTCATAAACTTGATAACATCAGTTTCTCATGATTACCTTTAATGTGCAATGATACGTTCGATTTGCTCTTCAATTGTTCAATGCGTTTAAACTTCGAGATGAAAAAAAGAAGAAATTTATCGTTCACAAATTTTCGATAATTGAAATAGTCATTATCAAGTGTTATGTTTTTAAAACATAACACTTGATAATCGTGTTTCCTCAGTAGTAACCTCGCCAACTTCGACCTGAAGGTTCGATCCATTTTGTCTAGAGCGCTTAACCTTTGGTTCTCTGATGATGCGTGGCAGCAAGCTTCACTTCAAGTGAATTTGGGTAGACTGGGGATGTATCAAGCGAACGATATAGCGGCGGCAGCCTTCGGGTTCGCTTTTATGCTTACTAACGCTCTTGTGGCGTCTATTATTCGGCCTAATCGTGCCGTTCATACTGGCGAACTTAATCCAGATTATGTTCGTGCTATCGATATGTGGACTTCAAAATTAGGGGGCTCGATTCCTTCGGATCTTATATCCAAAAAAACTATGGACTCTCCCGTTTTATGTGGCCACTTTCTCAAAGCTGCTTGACGCTGCACCCATCCAACAAGATATAATGAGATTACTCGGAGCTGCGTTGAACGAAACTGATACTCTCATCCATGCCTTGCCAATCATTTTTTAGTCATACGCCTAGATGACGAATCGCTGAGCCTCGCAAACAGTCTCCGCCTCATGATTGAAACGTCGACAACTGTCAAATACACATGTGGACAAATTACAGATGAATCGGGTAGGCACGGACTGGATTACAGTAAAGTAAACGCCTGTTCCAGCAGGCACGCTAGTGTAAACTGCTTCATCCGCATGGCCCTGGCTGCTGCTGGCTTTCCGTCGCATCAAGCCAACAGGTCTGTTCCGATCCGATGAAAAGCAGCCCGACGGCGCCACGTTGGCCCTTGGCAGGATGGCAAACTGTTCGTGCAAGACTTCACTTTCTCCTAGCTACGGGAAGTCGCCCGAACACACTTTCTCCTAGCTAGGTAGCCATGGCCGTCAATGGTTGCGGATCAGTTACTAACAACGCCGAACAGGCCAAGCGAGCTAAATATAGCCTCATCGACCAACACGATTATTATTTTGTGCCTATCTCTAGTTACACATTGGGCTCGTTCGGTTGGGATACTAAAAAGATTTATTTTAACGTGGCAAATGCGTGCCAGCGCACGCTTACATGACCACAACAAAAGAAAAATGTAAATCATGTGTGGAGAAGGTGTGAACGGAGGAGGTGTTTGAATGTGATAAAGGAGGGAGCGCGGCGGACGTCGAGAGGGAGTTGAAAAAGGTTTTTCTTCCAACAACTAGGCACATTAATTATACGTACCACCCGGGAGCCCCAAGCGATCAGGTTTTTAATACATCTCCTAAGTGTCGCCGCTCAATGAGGAAATGCTGCGTGCATGCTCGAGGCAGCACGTGACAATCACCTTACTGTTTTTTATATTGTATTTTTCTCTTATCTTTTGTTAATTGTAAGGACTTAAAAAATATATTTTTCTCTTTAACCAATTTATAAAAATTTGATTCTTTAAATATTCTTACCTAAGTAAACACCTTCGATAAGTTTAACTAATGTAATAATGCCCAATAACAACGAAGATTAATATGTAAATTTGTTATGTGTACGGAGTAATATGTCCGTTGATTCGGTGTACTGCTGCCACTCATTTGTCACATCATACACTGGTATACTGTTGACTTGTTATGTAAAAATCAGTGAAGATAATTTTAAAATTTGTCCATAAATCAGATAGCATATACCTAAATCGAATAGTATATATGTACTAGTATGATTCGTGAATATACTGAAACATGGAAAACTTGACCTAACTTCGATTGGATAAGAATGCACATCATTTAAAAACGCTGTTCAAAAAATATTACTAGTAATGTTTCGTATCAACAGTAAAACGCAACAAAACATCTTGTTTTATGCTGAGCACATTGTTGATACATTATAGCATAATGAGTATAATATATTGGGGGCTCAGATCCCCCTGGACCTGAGGCCACGATATAAGTTTGGAAGACCGAGTTTTTCTACTACCGATTATAGTCGAAAATTGATCTGGTGGCTGACTCTTGACTGACCTTTTGGTGTATTTAAAAAAATTCTTTATTATTATAAAGAATTATTACAAAGAATATTTTAGTGTGTTGAGTCCAGTTTCATTTAGAGCACTCGCCAACGCATTTGTGATCAGTCATCTTACCTATGCATCACAATGTTCGTTCCCAAGAACAGTATACGAGAAAAGTAGAATTGAAAATGTGCTGCGCCGGGCAACAAAGCTCGTAAATTCAGTTAAAGCCTTACCTTATAATGAAAGGCTAAAAAAACTTGGTATGGTTTCTATAAGCGACCTTCGGTTTCGGCGAGATATGTGTTCAACATGGGAAGCTTTACACAAGGGAAATTACGTCTTAAGAGAATTGATGACTGTTCGGAAAAGTCGGGCTTTGCGTGGACACAATTTTACTTTAGCCCATCGCCGAGTTATACGCTCTAAAACTGTACAATTTGGACACCGAATCGTAGGTAAGTGGAACCGATTAAGTGAAGAAATTGTCAACTCAAGATCGGTTTCAGCATTCAAACATAAACTTTTGTGACTTTTGTTTGTGAGTCTTTTTTTTCTTTACTTTTCCTTTTCTTTTTTTAACAGTGCAACTGTGAGCTTTGCTCGTCTGTTTGTCGAAATAATAATAATAATAATTAGTATAACACACTGACTATTTTTTTGCCGAGCTTACAGTACACCTTAATTTTAATTATTTTCTTTTTACATGATTAATTTCTGTTTAATAAGGATAAGTTATGCATATAGATTGAAACAACTAGGTTACGGTATTTTTGTAGAAATATTGTCGTTTTAATGACTTTAGAATATGCTATATAAATGTTTTGACCTGTTAAGAAATGTAATTGATTATTTACAAAATAGAATAATCGTGAATTTTCATAGGATTTCGTAATTCTGGTAAAATCACCCTGTTTAATTAGGACACATCTATAATATTTAAAATAAATTTTCGAAGACTGCGATACAATGAGTCACTTCAATTCTTGGACCCAAATGCTGTTTGATAGGTTGTATAAATTAATTGCAATTTTTCATGTTTTGTTATTATCATAGCATTGATATCAGTTAGCAATGCCGAAACCATGATAAAATATCGTGGAGTTTACAAATTTTAACTGCCTATCATTTAAAAATTTGAAATTCATTTTGATCTCCGTTGCTATAGTCGCTGATACGATGCATACACAATGTATGAGATTAAATGTGTCTAATAGATAAAAAGATTTTGTAAATTACACTGTATTTGATCGTAACTTTGAAATGCTTTATGCGTTCTTTTATGTAGCGAGCTGTTATTTTATTTCAGAAACTTTCGTCTAAGCACACGAGTTTCATCGTTGTTTTATTGATTACTAATTGATAATTTAGCATCTCGACCTTTATTGTAGTAGTTAACTACAACAAAAATATTCAGTGGTAATTCAGCTGTCTTCTAGATTGCTTTTTCGACTTTGCTCCAAAAAAGATATATTTTTTGAACTCGATCCAATCAGGTATGTACGGATGTGTTTAAGCGTTATGTGAAAACGTTTAATAATTACTAGTAGATGTTTAAATTGTTTATTTTTCTGTACATTTAGTAAAAGTGTACAGAAAACTTGTCCGGGCAGATAGCTTGCAAGTGCAGATAGCTTGTCCGTGCAGATAACTTGTCCGTGCAGACAGCTTGTCCGTGCAGATAGCTTGTCCGTGCAGATAGCTTGCTGTGCAGATAGCTTGACCATGCATGTAGCTTGACAAGGCATATAGCTTGACCATTCATATAGCTTGACCGTGCATATTGCTTGACCGTGCATATAGCTTGCCCGTGCAGATAGCTTGCTCGTGCAGATAGCTTGCCTGTACAGATAGCTTGCCCGTGCAGATAGCTTGACCATGCATATAGCTTGACAAGGCATATAGCTTGGCTATGCATATAGCTTGACCGTGCAAATAGCTTGACCGTGCATATAGCTTGCCCGTGCAGATAGCTTGGCCATGCATATAGCTTGACCGTGCATGTAGCTTGTCCGTTCAGATAGCTTGCCCGGGCAGATAGCTTTCCCGTGCAGATAGCTTTCCCGTGCAGATAGCTTGATAGTGCAGATAGCTTGATAGTGCAGATAGTTTGCCCGTGCAGATAGCTTGCCTGTGCAGATAGCTTGCCCGTGCATATAGCTTGCCCGTGCAGATAGCTTGTCCGTGCAGATAGCTTGACTATGCATATAGCTTGACCGTGCAAATAGCTTGACCGTGCATATAGCTTGCCCGTGCAGATAGCTTGGCCATGCATATAGCTTGACCGTGCATATAGCTTGGCCGTGCAGATAGCTTGCCCATGCAGATAGCTTGCCCGTGCAGATAGCTTGTTTAATCAGATAGCCCGCTCGTGCAGATAGCTTGCTCGTGCAGATAGCTTGGCCATGCATATATCTTGACCGTGCATATAACTTGCTCGTGCAGATAGCTTGCTCGTGCAGATAGCTTGCTCGTGCAGATAGCTTGCTCGTGCAGATAGCTTGCTCGTGCAGATAGCTTGCTCGGACAGATAGCTTGCTCGGACAGATAGCTTGCTCGGACAGATAGCTTGCCCGTGCTGATAGCTTGCCCTTATTAAGCAAATGCCTTTTATGGAACAAATATTTTGACGAACTTATGCTAACCTTCATCTCCAGATACAAAAACAGAGTTATACTTAACCCCACTAGTCTAGCCAGTATCAATTACCGTATTTCATTCATGACATTCGACCTCGCCAATGAATACATAAAGTTCGCTAAGGACAATCTGGCTCATAAAGCCACAGTTACCTATATGCCAATCCTGGCAACAATTAAAATCACGAATATCACGCCCGAGGTAGACACGGGCGATATTATGGCACTGGAGAAAATGTACAGTATCTACAACCTCATATTCATCAAGTGTAAAGGGAGCATCCCATACCCATAGCATTCGATCCTAAAACAGAAGAGAATTGCCTCCTTTTTCGAAATCGGCTTTCAACCCCCCCCCCTTTTTGAGGTATAATCTGAAACTATAGTACATAGAATCTAACAATTTGACTTACCCCCATTGCATAAGTGTCATGCACGAGGGCACTGGAACTCTTCATGTCGCAATGATAAGTGTCGTGGGCTCTGCGCATAAAAGGAATACGAACATTCTCTGGCATGCAATGCTATAGCTTGTTGCGCTAACTATGGTATACAGCTTTTGCATAGCCAAAAATGCACGTAGTTTAAAACTTACCAGAAGCAGTACCAGATATCTTCCGGTAAGCAAATGGTCAAGCTGACTGTGAAAATAAAAAGACATCATAAGTAAACAAATAATAAGAATGAGCATCTGTCCTTGAATGGGAAAACCCAAGTGCGCCTTTGGGGCACTTGGGCTATATCGGTATTAGTCTTCTTTTCTAGAGGACGTCCCCCAGAGCAAAGCCTTAGGCTTCTTAAGCTCCTTGTTTCTCGTTTACCCAGCATAGTCTGCCTCGATTATACAATCCAAAGCAAGACATCTTGGTCTAATGTTATATCCATCAAAAACAAAATATATCACCTTTAACATGAAAAAAAATACACAAGTTTTGTAATGACTTACTGGGAAAAGAGAAAAAAGTATATGAGAATACTTAGTAGTTATTTTACAAACAAACTCGCATATAAGAAAGACCTGGCTTTAGCGAAGAAACTTTTCCAAAAGGATTCTGTTATTCTAAAAGGGCTTATAAATTAAATGCCTCTCATGATGAATGTATCAATATTTAAGACATTTTGTGGACCAGCGTTAACGTTTTATGCGAGAAATCGTCCACCTGAACAAAGGCAATTCTTCACAATACAGCTATTTAAACACATCTTTAAATACATAAATTTAGATTTTAAAGTGGCGTTATGTTGGGAAATGTTGCTAATGTACAAAAGTATGATCAGAAATTTATTGGAAAGAAAAGTAATGATGAAACTTTAAAATAAAAAGATCAGAAAGATATTTTTGGAAGCTCATAATTCGTTGGACCCTAATATTAATTGTAATTTTTCATTGCCGCTTCCAGAGACGATATGACAGATAGTTTGTTACAAATTATCGGAATGAAGGACGATTCTTCTATGAGTTTTACAAGGCTGGTTAATGGGAATATTTTGGAAAACCCCTCAAACAAGTGAAATGTCTTTTGGAAAGTACAAGCATCCGA